>PVJN01030698.1:0-25427 GCA_004026805.1 Lasiurus borealis | reverse complement strand
TCTGCTTCTTTTCCAAAATAGTGTAGTAGATGGAGTCACAGAGCATGATTCTGCACCTCACGAGGCAGACCAGAGAAAGTCATTTAAACTCTCAAAGCCTTAGCTTTCTCATCTTTAAAATAAGATAGTAATTTTATCAACCACAGAGCATTGCTGTGAGAGAGACATGAGAGTTTGCACATGACACCCATAGTGCACCGAGACATGGTAAACCTTTTGATGGGATGAAAGCTATTAGTATCAGTATTTCCATGTCAGTTCTCCAAACACCTCTGCCATTCCATTCTAAAGACAAACCCCACAGCCTTGAGCATTCTCAAAGCAAGGGTATCGATAAAAACAATTTTTCAGTGTTTGTTGTGGAGGAAGAGGTGAGGTAAGCAGATTCATTGATGATCTGATCCAAGTGTCAAAATCTGATTTCCAAAAAAGAAAGGTCATATCTCCGTGCAGCTGTGAAACCTTCAATTTACACAGGTGCAACAGCACCTGCTGAATTAACCTGTGGCATTTGCCAAAGCCAACTTCTGCCAAAAACAAATGTCTCTTGTCCTGGCATGCTGAATAAGAGATAGGGATGCATTAAACATTTACTGAGACATTTCAAGATAGTCTCAGAAAACAGGACGTGTTTTGAGATTTATCTGGAATGCTTTAAGTACACAGGAGACAGTAGGAGATACACAGGAATGTTCCTGAGATTTTTTTTTTCTTTTCAATAAGCTTCTTCTATGCCTTTTGCATTATAATTTTTTTTAAGAGGCATCATAGTTTTCTGGATGCCATATAAAATCTAAAATAAGGTGTTTTCACCCAGATAAGCATTATTAAAAGGAAAGAAACCTGAATTCATTTAAATACACTTGGAAAAGATTGATTTTCCCATGGGACAGCGTACATGTCTTATTCCTTTAATTATTCTTGAAGTTTTGTCTATCAACAGACAATTTCCTATAGAGGGAAGCAAAACAGCCTGGCTTTCCTGACAGCAAAGAGCTATAATAATACTAGAATGAAAACTGGTTTGTCATTTTCCTAACCCGTTCTAATGTCTGAGTTACTGGGAGTCAGAAATGAATATAGTTGCTAAGAAAATATAAAACCAAAAGTTAAATTCAAAGTCAACTTTCTCTAGTTTTAAAAATTGGTACACTCATTAACTCTAAGTAACCAGTAAAATGAGTTATAAAAAATTAGAGGAAAACATAATCATATTTGCTTTATTTTTCTACTCTTCTCTAAAGCCTAGAACCTGCCACCTGGCTGTTAACAGCAGGATTTCTCAGCAATGCAATGTGTTCACATCTGATGAAGCTCTCACCAACCCCTCCACTAAGCCTAAGTCACCAGCCCCCAATATCCTTTTGTCTTAGCACTGCTTTTACTTAGAAGCTGTGGTTTCTATCTTGTCACTGAACTTGCTTCTGAACCTGATCCTCTTTCAAAGCAATGGTCTCTGTTGAAGCGTGGTGGTGGCTAAACATTATGAATGGACTTAATGCACAATATTGTGAATTGCATATCTAAAAAACGATTAATGTTGCTTGTGTTTTATTATACAAAGCAAGTATTTAAATTTTATTTCTAGGTAGCAGATGGGCTTGCTTCCCAGGGGATGCTAAACTTTTTTTTTTCTCATAGGTCTGCCGTACTTGGCTACTTGACAGCAGAATTTTCAATATCTTAGCATAGCAAAAGCAAAGGCATTTTGTACAAATTACAAGTATACAAAATAAAACTGTGTTTATACTCTTTACCTTCTCCTTCAAGAGATGCAGTATAACTTATCTCCCCTTGAATCTTTGTGGGTTTATGACCTTCTTGAAATCAATAAAATGTACCTGGCTGGTGTGGCTTAGTGGTTGAGCAAACCAGGAGGTCATGGTTCAATTCCTGACCAAAGCACATGCCCAGATTGCACTCAGTCCCCAGTGTAGGGCATGCAGGAGGCAGCTGATCAATGATTCTTTATCATCATTAATGTTTCTATCTCTCTCTCTCTCCCTCTCTCTTCCTCTCTGAAATCAATAAAAATAGTATACTTAACAAATAAGCAAAAAGAAAGAAAGAAATGAAACAGAATTGGTAACTGAAAGAAAGTGACATAATATAAACAAAAACAAAAATTTAATATTGGGCCTAGGATTAGGTAGAAGTTAGCACAACCCTGAAGAGACTATTAAGAAAACTCTAAAGATGAAAGAGAAGAATTTAGCAGAATCTTAAAAGAACTGAAAAAGGCTATCTGTGAAAGCTTAAAGGAGTGTGAGAGACATATCTATAATAATAAAAACATAATGTGCTAATTAGACCACACGTCCTTCTGGACAACCTTCCAGATGAAGCTGATGCTGTGAGGGAAGCCTGGGTCCCAGGTGCCAGAGGGAAGCTGGTGCCGGCAGCTGGGGAAAGGAAGGCCTCTACTCGTACAAATTTCATGCATCAGGCCTCTAGTTAGAATGCTAAGGAAAGGAATCCTTTCATCTAGTGACAGAAAGTTGAGCAAAGCTGTCATATGAGGTAATTTGGAAAATAGGAAATGTATTCAATGAATTTAGAAATCTCGCTAAGGAAATTTCCAGGTCTAGTGTTGAGAGTGCTGCCTGGTTTCTTTTAGCTGCCAATTATAAAATGAAGGAAAAGATAGACTAAAAGACAAATTATTCCGATTTTGAGTTGGATTTAAGAGTATGTAATGGCCCCAAATGGTCTTTTCAGCTTACAAAAGCCTCTCAAAATAAGAAAGGTCTCAGGCCAAATCTAAATATGACTGTAGTGTTATCCAAAAGACCTAAGGCAGTGCCTCATGGTAAATTTCAGACAAAATGGCCTCAGAAGACATTAGAGCAAGACTTTCAGTTAAATAGTAGGGTTTCTAAGAATCTTAAGGCCATCGTCTCTCAGCAGCTGCTCAGGTAAACCCAGGAGAAAAAAGAGATCTGTGGTGACTTTCAACTAATGAGGCAATTTGGAAGTTAGTACACAGGAAGTCTGTAGCATTTGAAAAGGATTATATTCAAGAACACTGAAAATGTCCAAAGGCAAAAGCCCAATGATAAAATGAATCAAATGAAAATAAAGGCTTCAGGATCATCTTGCATGTTTCCTGCCACAGTCCTAAAATCTGTCCTTCTCCAAAAAGTTCTAGTCTCTTTTATTGATGGACGAGAGGCCCAATACATAAAATTCATGCACAGACCAGGAGCCCTCAGGGGCAGGAGGCAACCCAGCAATCAGGAGAAGGTGATGCCCCCATCACACCTCTGCTGCTGCCACTGCCAGCAGTGCAAGCCTCAGCTGGCCCTGGTTACATGGATGGCTAAGGGGCTGGGCGACGCTGGAGGCTCTCAGGTAGAGCAGCTGGACTTGCCTGGGGGCAGGCCTGGTTATGCCACGCCTGCTGCCCCAGTGGGGCTGAAGGAACTGGGCGACACCATCTTGTGGCTGTGGGCACTGCCATCTTTGTGCGGGTGTGACAGCCAATGAGCATAGTCCCGCTTTATTAAATAGAAAAGTGCTAGAAACCAAGACCTGAGTACTAGGTATATTTATTGCTACTGGGGTGTCATTGCTTCTAGGCCTTCTCAGATAACTAAGCAAAGAAATACATGTGTGTGTAGTATTAGACACACACACATAGAGACAGATATCTGTATTTATATTAAGCTAAACCTGAGTTCATAGTGATCTTAAATGCTAATCTATTGTTATCTATACTACTAAAAGGGTAATATGCTAATTAGTCTGGGAGACCTTCCAGATGTCCTTCCAGACAAAGCCATGGTGGCAGGGCCAAGGCAGAGGTGGTTAGGGGAGATAAGGCCAGGAGGGGAGGGCAGTTGGGAGTGATCAGACCAGCAGAGGGGGGCAATTAAGGGCAAGCAGGTTGGCAAGGGGGGGCCAGTTGGGGTGATCAGGCCAGCAGGGGGACAGTTGGGGACAATCAGGCTGGCAAGGGGGATCAGTTGGGGGTGAGAAGGCTGGTGGGAGGGGCAGGTGGGGGCAAGCAGGCCAGCAGGCAAAGTGGTTAGGGGTAATCAGGCAGGCAGGTGAGCAGTTAGGAGCCAGTGGTCCCGAATTGCAAGAGGAATGTCCAACTGCCGGTTTAGGCTGGATCCCACAGGGTCAGTGTGCTCCCACAGGGGGAGCACCGCTTGGCCAGAAGCCGGGATCATGGCTGGCAAGTGCAGCAGTGGTGGCAGGAACCTCTGCAGCAGCAATAAGGAGCAGCGAGCCAAGCAGTAGGGAACAACAAACAGGCCAGCGGTAAGGAGCAAAGGGACCCTGACTATGAGAGGGCACAGGCTGGGCTCAGAAACTCCCTCACCCCTCAGTGCACAAATTTTGTGCACCACACCTCTAGTTTACTTATAAGAGTTTAATTGAACCAAACTGATGACATGGTTTAAGGTTTTCATTTCAAAGAGTACAGTTTGGAAATGGGCAAAAGGTTAACTTTACAAGTGAAAAAACAACAAACACTACTTTAACTAGGTAATAACCGTCAACATCACACTGATGAGTCATGTTGATAGTGTGGAACTTGATATAATGCAATACGAATAGCACTTCATCTTTATAAGTCCCCCTCTCCCCCTCCGCAAAACCCATACATAATTCCAGCCTAATAATGAGAAAACCAGACAAATCATAAATGAGGGGCATTTAAAATAATAGCTGACCAGTACCCCTCAAAACTGTAAAGGTCATCACAAACAAGCAAGGCTGAGAATTTGCCATGATGAAGAGGAGCCCAAGGAGAGAAAAATAAATTAATATGGATGGTATCCCTGATGGAACTGAAAAAACACACTGAAAGAACATTAGGAAACAACTAAGGAAATCTAAAAACAATACCAAATTTAGTTAGTAATATTGTATCAATATTGATTTGTTAATTGTAACAAGTGCCTGAAGCAAAGTAAAATGTTAATAATGGGAAACTGGACACAAGTGAGAATTTTTTGTATAATCTTTGTAATTTTTCTACAAATTGGAAATTCTTTTAAAATAAAAGGTTTATTTAAAAAAAAGAAATCATGGAAAGAAATGGATCATATGAAGAACATCACAGAGTTGCTATATCATCATTCTGGAAGATCTCTTGCTGCATTTCTTATTACATCAAGAAAATGTCCATGTCGTTAAGTTACTCCAGATAGAATTTTCTAATCCTCCCCAGGAGAACAAAACAATGATAAGTAGGTAGCCTGGGTCTCAGAGGCCTGAGAGAATGGTAGGGCTAAGAGAAGAAAAGACTAAGTTCTTTCAGAAGGAGAACCATTAGCTTATGTACTCATGGCAAGAATATTGAGAAAACATAGTGAACAGAATCTAAAGACAACCCACGATAGCAAATGGAGTTTGGAGGAGATGAGGGGGAAGACCAATGCTGATGGAGTATTTGGGAGGAATTTTCAAGATTTGGTGCAGAAAGAGAATAGTTGGACATAAAAGTTCATATTAGCATAGTCAAGAATCCCTGGCATTACCTGTGATCCTCAGAGAACCATTCATTTGGACATCCTTACCATCAGCAGGGCAAAGGAGGTGATAAATCTGGCAATCCCTTGTCTTTGGAGATTTTGTGCATTTGCCCATTTCCCGAGTGAATGCCTAATGAGACTCCCCAGAAAGGGTAGGGGCTCATCTTATTAACTGTTGTTCAAGGTCAAGGAGGCCTCATCCACTTCAATTAAAGGAGCAAGGAGAAATTGGATTTAGGTTAGAAACCCAGATACTTGTATTTGAAGAGTAGAAACACAATGATATTAGAAATAGGAAAGCAGAAAGTGGTAACCAAGTCAAGTCGATTACCCCAACAGCGAGAGAATAATGAAATAGAGGGAAGATTGCTGTTATGAAGGAATATTCCAAAACAAATGACTACAAAGAGGATTAAATTTCTGTTTGCTTCAGGTTATAACTTATTCTCTGGAAGGTCATACTTACATCATTTCTCACAGGGTTTTAATGGGGAGATATGTAGGTGCAATTGTGGTCTTCAATTTTGACACTGTAGGGATAAAAGGGGTTCTCTAGCTACACAATTCATTTTACTTCCTTTCTTAGAAAACCCTATGTCTCATTTCATAAATTAAAAACATGGCATAATATATTTAATTGCAATTTCTTCCTCAGCCTATGTAAAGTTCAATCTGAAACAATTTCAAAGCATTTCATTTTAATGACTGAAATGTGTATTCAATTCCTATAAAAATTCAAAGCTCCATTCTGAATGCAGTTGACATTCTCTAGCTCATCATTTAAATTTCTCCTAGCAATTTTCAGCCTTCTGTGAGATAGTAATGTTACATTGCCTCCAGGCATTTTGCATATTTTGTTGATTTTAACATTTAAAGTCCTGGTGGTTTTTATTCTCTCATTATGTCCCTCTTCATGTCCCATCATTTCCTCTACTTTTCTCCAGGAATCAGTGAAAGGTCGAAATGATTTGTGTGAGTTAAAGAAGCCACTTTTCTGAGATGGAAACTGATAAAAGTTTGAGACAGAAACATTGATAAAGATATCAGGAATCAGTAAGTTTTTTTTTTCTGGTTATAAGGGCTATGATGATATTATAATTAAATTATTCTATCTATTAAGTAGAAGTCTCCAAAATAAAATGGAAGTTGAGGACTAGAATTAAATTTAGCACTTAAGGAAACAAAAACAATAAAATTATAAAACCATCATATTACTTAAAATTTCTTATGTAAAAGAATAAGAAAAGTTGCTAAAACTGGTTTGGCTCAGTAGATAGAACATCAGCCTGCAGACTTAAGGGGTCCCAGGTTCGATTCCGGTCAAGGGCACGTATCTTGGTTGCAGGTACAACCCCAGTAGGGGTTGTGAAGGAGGCAGCTGTTCAATGTTTCTTTCTCATCGATGTTTCTAACTCTCTATCCCTCTCCCTTCCTCTCTGTAAAGAATCAATAAAATATATATATAAAAAAAAGAATACGAAAAGCATGGGGAGAAATGACTTTGATTTTTTTCAAAAGTAAAACGTATTAAGTGGAGAGAAAACATTTGAATGAAAACAGAAAAGAATAGGCCAATCTGACCAAAAGTCAATGCCAAGACCATTATGTCTATTAACATTTTCAAGATAACCACCATTCCAGTGTATTAGTATGAAAAGAAATGTAACTGTGGGAAATTGTAACCAACCTCATCATTCCTTTGACAGTTTCTGTAAATGCTCACTCTGACTAAGTTGTAGCTTGTAGATAAATATCATCTACACTAAAAAGAGAAACATGCAAATTGACCATCCTTCACTATGCCCACCAGCCAATCAGGAGCAATTATGCAAATTAACCCAACAAATATGGAAGTTAATCTGCATACACAGGCACAGAGAAAAGACTGAATACAGTGTAGAAGGAAGCCAAGTGCTGCAGAAGGGAGTGAAGCAGCAGAGAAGGGAGTGAGGAGCAGTGGAGAAGGGAGAGAAAGAGAGAGCAAGGCAGTGGAGACGGAAGGTAGTGAGGCACCAGAGAAGGGAGAGAGCAAGGCAGCGGAGATGGGAGGGAGTGAGACAGTGGAGAAGGGAATGAGGCAATGGAGTTGGGAGGGAGCGAGGCAGGAAAAAGGGAATGAGGCAGCGGGGGCAGGCTTCGCTCCCTTCTCTGCTTTGCTCAGGCCACAGGAAGCTCTATTCTTGCAGGAGTAGGCCCGAGGAACCCTATTCTTGCAGAAATCTTCCTGCGATGGGCCTCTAGTCCTATATAATAAAAGGCTAATATGCAAATTGACCAAATGGAGGAACAACTGGTTGCTATAACACACACTGACCACCAGGGGGCAGACGCTCAATGAAGGAGCTGCCCCCTGGTGGTCAGTGCATTCTCTCAGGGAAAGCACCACTCAGCCAGAAGCTGGGCTCATGGCTGGCGAGCACAGCGGAGGTAGTGGGAACCTCTCTTGCCTCTGTGACAGTGCTAACCATCAGTACGACACCACCGAGGATTCCTGGACTATGAGAGGGTGAAGACTAGACTAAGGAACCCCCAAGAACACCAGGCCTCTAGTGTTTATATAAGAATTCTAGGCACTAACTTCAGAAGGTACAGACTCTAACCTACAGCCATCCCAGCTCCGGGAGAAATGCTCACTTTCAAATGTAAAACCAGGATGACGAAGGCCAGGAGGATGCACACCACCACTGCATGACCAGTTTCAAGTCCTGATAGAATGGGCTGGGCTGGCCTGCATGAAGAAAACTTTTCAAACCCCTCCCCTGGATTTGTTTTATTCTCCCTCTCCCTCCTTATAAAAGCCTCTGCCTGCACTGAGGTGGAGAGATGGGCTTTGTGACAAGAATCCCCCATCTTGTTAAGTAGTTGACACTTGAATAAACCTCTTTCCTTTTTCACCAGAATCTTTGGCTTTCATGGCAACTGAACCTTGGTTTCAGTTACAAAAAGGGTCTACCGATTATCTACTTGCTAACATATCACATATTACATATTTTACTACATATTTATGCCATAATTTCTAGACTAGAACACATATTCCCTGGTACTTTTAAACTTTTTAAAAAAGTTTTTTTTTTAATTGATTTTAGAGAGAGAGAAAGAGAAACATTTATTTGTTGTTCCACTTATTTATGCATTTATTGTCAATTCCTGTATGTGCTCTAACCAGGAATCACACTTGCAACCTTGGTATATCAGGGCTAAACATTAAATAGTAATAATCTTTGTAAGTATTTTTATTTTTAATTTCATTTTTCATCTTCACCCCCCCCTTTTTTTATGTTTTCTTTGGCCTAGATCTTTTCAATCTATCCATGCATTTATCCATCCATTAAGCACTTACTGAGAAATGCTGGTGGAGCACATTAAAGACGACCACAAATCCTTTGGCTATTTTCAAATTCAAAGTTGGCGGTCTTCTCCCCCTCTTATGAATCTAGGTAGACTCTGCAACTCCTCTGGCTAATTAGAATAATTTATCACCCAGAATTAATATTCTGTATTTTGAGCCAGATCTTAAGAAACTGGAAAATTCTACTTATTTCTTGAAATGTTTGTTCTGGCATAACTGTGTCACCATGCATGAAGTTGGACACCTCTGAGTCTACCGTTGTATGAAAAATCTCTGGTAGTCACATGAAGAGGCCATGTGAAGAGAGATGTCCAACCAGCCCTGGTACAGACATGCCAGTGATGAAAGCTTTTTGATGACTCCAGTCATAGGTCGTCCAACTGCAGCCATATGAGTGACCTTAAGAAATAACTAACCAACAGAGCTAGTCAACACCCAGGAGAGAGAAAAATACCTATTTTTATTTTAAGCAGCTAAGTTTAAGAGTAGATGGTTACATAGAATTAAACAGATGTACAATCATACCCAACATTGAGTGCTGGGAAGATGCAATGAAAAGTAAAACAAGAACCCATCCTTTAAAAAAAAGGTAGAAAATCATTTTAATTAACATTATAATAAATAGCTAAAAACCAACTAATTGTATAGGAACACAGAGGAATAAGGGATTAATTATGAGTAGGATCTGGTCTCATAAAAGGTTCATTGTTGAAGTAAGAGGTAAGTTGGATTGTGTGCATAACAAATTCTCTGACCCTCAATTTCTTTATCTGTAAGTTTTGAAAATATGATCTGGTCTGCAGTTATTGATTATATATATATATGTGTGTGTGTGTGTGTGTGTGTGTGTGTGTGTGTGTCTGTATACACATATACATACACATATAAATGTATGATTATATATACATACATACATATATAAATTACTGTTAATTATTATTATGATTGTTATTGTCATTACTATTGTTACCAGCAGCAGTAGCAGTGGAAAACACCTCCATCCCAAGATGTAACTGAAAAGACTGATAACTCCAAATTAATCTGCTTTTAGCAAGAGAGAAGATCCCCCCGCCAAAAAAAAAAAAGAGAGAGAGGAGCCCATAGTTGTGCTTCTGCATCTCATGCTAATGATCTTCTGAGCAGTTTTGATATTCAACAGCCATGAAGTAGTTGCGTTACTGCAAGTCATACTAGTCTGTCAAAAGTCATTGTTTCTAACTAATAGACAGCAGAAAACATTATGGCATAATGGTTAAGAATGGGCTCAAATTTAATTTCAAACATATACTAGCTGTACAACTTTCTGTATATTAGTTGTCTCACCTGTAAAACTAAATTTAATTATTTACCTCAAGAAGTTGTAGTGAGGATGAAATAGGATAATTCATGTAAAGTCCTTAGCACACAGTGATGAATTCTTATTCTTACCACTGGCAAGTAAAAATGATACAGTTCCTACTACATGCTTGTTATTTTCATATATTATTAGTGATCTTAACCTTTGATCATAATTATTGCCATTTCTATGATAAAACTGAGATTCAGAGACAAATTACTTTCCTTCTGCCACCTAGCAAGAAACTAATAAAAGTCACACTTTAATCCACGTCTGGTTTATTCAAAACCTCATTCCTTTTCTATGTCATTTCTTTTTGGGGGAAAAACACACACAATAACATTTATCAGAAACAGGAATTAACACACATTCTCCCTTTATTAGGACTGCCAGATTTAAAGTAAAAATAAAAAAATAGTTTATCTGAAATTCAAATTTAACTGGGTATCTTGTAATTATTTCATATCACAATGTCCTTAGATCTTTTCAGCTGATAAACCTAAAGCATTTTTGCTTTTTTTCTCTAAGCACTCAAACCCAGAGATATTTCCTTTTACCACTATATCTTTATTTGTTAGATGAAATTTAGTTGAGAGAAGAAACATATTCTTGTATTAGATCTATCACACCCTTAGGCTCACAGATTATTACCCAAACAAATCAAAGTGCTCCTTGGAAAAAGGAATTTTGTCTCACTCTTGTTTGTGTCTCCCAACACTACATATACCATATATGGGTGCTCAGAAAATGTTTGTAGAATGCAAACAGCCATTAAAGGTTCTTGGAAGTCTTTCAGAGAGAAGATTTGTGTGGTGCGAAAATATTCAGCAAATAACATGTGCAGCAAATATGAAGCAGGACAAACCTTGTTTAGCTGTTTGGCAACTTAGAAATTAACACTTTTTTCTTCTTCTACCACCAGAAAAAAGTCAAATCCACTCGTCCAAAACTCAGGTAAATATTGTGATTACTCAGTTATTCACGTCGAAGCTCTGTACAGACAGAATCAAATGATACCAGCCTATCTGGATTGTTAAATACTATGGACCAAAGCTCTAATCAATGCTGTGTTGTAGCACAAAAGTATCTTCTTCATTATCATCATCATCACCGTATCATGCCTATTTGCACACTGCATTATCCTCAGTATTCCACTCAGTGAGAAAATCGTAAGACTAAGGAAACTTTTTGGAGAGAGTAAGAGAAACCCTGACTAAGGTTTAGTCACAGGGAAGGACAATGGAATCCATGAAATAAAATAACCACAAGAGACAAAAGCGGTGGGTTGGAATGGAGAAAAAGGACAACAATGTTTTTGATCTTTGAGCTGGAAAAACTGGAAGGAGATCTGACAGAGAACAGACCAGCACTCCGGGGAAGTAAATTCATCTGAAGAACTGTAGCCTGCCTGGACAGCCCTGGACAGCGGGTGCAGGGGGGCTCTTAACACAGTCTCTGTGGAGAGGGGGGTTATTCTGCCTGCCCCCACCAAAAACCTGCACTTACCCCGTTTCCCCGAAAGTAAGACATCCCCCAAAAATAAGGCCTACTTCCAGTCTTGCCTCTTGCTATAATGTAAGGCATCCCCCCGAAAATAAGACCTCCCCGATAATAAGGCCTCCCCCAAACATAAGGCCTCCTTGGAATATAAGACCCCGGAAGCTACCGTCAGGCGTCTGACTCCTGATTTAAAGAGACCTCGCACTGCCTGAACAGCTCCAGCTGTGCTGGGGCCAATCAGTGAGCTGGTTTGTGATGACAACTACTACCGTACGGTATACAGGTAATAACTTTCCTTTTTTTTTTTTGTTCAACAATAAATGTGTACCGTCTTCTTCCTCATGGAAAAGTAAGACATCCCCTGAAAATAAGACCTAGCGCATATTTGGGAGCAAAAATTACTATAAGACACTGTCTTATTTTCAGGGAAACGGGGTAGCAGCTGTCAGTTACAAGAGGAGTAGAATAATGCAACCACATCTTTGAGCATTTGGCTGTAAGTGATCCTGCTTACTTACCGTGGACAACTCTGCCTTAAATGATCTTGTGTAATTTACTGAACATCTCAGTGCCTCTATGGTCTCATCTGGAAGATGAAGCTAAGAACCCTATGCCATGTCTGTTACGCAAATTACGGTTAAATAATATAATAAAAGCTCATTGTTACTCTCACCTACTTTTTTAAATATATATATATATTTTATTGATTTTTCACAGAGAGAAAGGGAGAGGATAGAGAGTTAGAAACATGGATGAGAGAGAGACATCAATCAGCCGCCTCCTGAACGTCCCCCACTGGGGATGTGCCCGCAACCAGGATACATGCCCTTGACCGGAATGGAACCTGGGACCCTTCAGTCCGCAGGCCGACGCTCTATCCACTGAGCCAAACCGGTTTCGGCTCTTACCTACTTTCCACCGTAGGAACTAGAGTTTGCAGTGACTGTGCTTTATTATAACAAAAGAAGCAAGAGCCTTGGGAATCCAAAACAGTTTTGACCTTGAACTCCTCTGACCCTATACTGAGGAAGCAACACCGGTCACCCAATTGGAAGGCCCACCTATTCTGCATATTCTAACACTTCAGCCTTCCCTGTGATGTGGACCCCAATTCTCAGCCCTCATGGTTCGGCGGGGTGCCAGAGCACCTCCAAAATAAATAAATGAATAGATAGATAGATAGATAGATAGATAGATAGATAGATAGATAAGTAAGTAGGTAGATAGATAGATAAGTAGATAGATAGATAGATAAGTAGATAGATAGACAGATAGATAGATAGACAGACAGACAGACAGATAGATAAAGTAAAGTAAGTAATGAGATGGGGGTGCGGCTCATTCTCCGGCCTCAGGGCGTGCACTGGGGCCCACTCTCTCTCTGGGATCTGACACGCAGGGCCTCCTCCCCGTGTGCGGGGCTGAGCAAGCCCCCGGCGAAGGCACGCAGCCCTGTGATCCTAAACCGTTAGGCCCCCGCCTCAAACTGTGGTCCCTCCTTCCCACGCAGCCTCCTCCCCGCGCAGCCTCCTCCCCACGCGGCCTCCTCCCCGCGCAGCCGGGCAGAGAGAGGACATACAGCGACGCCCGCCTCCCACCCCGTTCCCGGAGGCCCCATTCCCAAACCGCCCCACGCCCGGCACCTGCGGGGTTCCGTCCACCAGCTGCGCTGCTTCCTTCCTCGGCACCCGACCTCCGGTTAGGGTTTAGGTTTAATTACAAAGCGGGCACACAATAAGTGAAGGACAGTAACTACTAGGAGAAGAAAACAAAACAATATTCCATACTAAAAGTTATGTGAATGCTTTCTCAAAATATATTATCTTACTGTGCTCACCTCTGACCTTAGAGGAAGCCCTGCAGGGGTTCCCCCTGGCGCCCCGGCGTTGCGTTGCCAGCCCCGCTGCTCCTGCACGGGGGCCACTACCGAGTGAAACAAGGGCCACTGCGCAAGCGCCCGGGCAGCTCCCGAGCCGAGACGGAGGCCGAGGTGCGATCAGGAGGAGGCGGGCCCGCACGAAGGCAGGACCCATGTCCTCGCGAGAACAAGGCGGACTCGCGAGATTTCACCACAACTCAGAATGAGGACATGCAATGTAAAGCTTATACAGCACGGTGTTTCTGGAATTTCCCATTTAATATTTTTAAACCATAGAAAGGAAGGGAGAGGGAGAGAGAGACAAACATTAATGATCGGCTGCCTCCTGAACACACGCCCCCTCCCCACTGGGTTAGAGCCTGCCACCCAGGAACATTCAGGTTCATGGGTCACTGCTCAACCAGTTATATATATATATATATACATACATACACATACATACACACACATATATATGTATATATATATATACATATATATATGTATGTACATATATATGTATATATATGTATGTGTATATATGTATGTATGTATATATGTGTTTGTGTATATATTTATGTGTATGTGTGTATATGTATGTGTGTGTATATGTGTATATGTATATATATATACCTGTATATACATATACAGCGGTACCTCGAGATACGAGTTTAATTCGTTCAGTAACCTTGAGGCGTGGGAAACTATGAGACGCTCGAGTCGAGGTAAACTGGTGGGTCATGTGCAGCCGGCCCATCTGCGCAATTACTCCTATCTCAAACGTTGCTCGTATTTCAAAGCAAAAATCGCTCACTCGATGGCTCGTATCTCAAAAATCTCGTATGTTAGGTCACTCGTATCTCAAGGTACCACTGTATATGTATATGCATACACACACACACACACACACACACACACACACACGTTTTGTTAACCCTCACCTGAGGATATTTTTCCATTGATTTTTTTAGGGAGAGTGGAAGAGAGAGGGAAAGACAAAGAGCAGCATCGATGTGAGAGAAACACATCCCTTGACCAGGGCCCGGTCTGGGAGGAGCCTGAGACCAAGGTACGTGCCCTTGACTGGAATTAAACCTGGACTCTCTCATCCAGAGGCTAAAGCTCTAGCCCAGTGGTCGGCAAACTGGGGCTCACAAGCCACATGCGGCCCACAAGCCACGGTTTGCCACTCTGTTGACGAATGAGTTTGTGCACCGCTGCCCTAGACTCTCGATTCCAATAATTACAGGCTGTTGTTGTTCCTTGTAATTAAGCCCTTATCCAGTGATCAGCAAACAGGCTAGGGCCAGAATAATATTTTTAAACCCTGGTTAACCATGGGTAATTGAAACTTAGGAAAGCGACAATGCAAATAATGAGCAACTACAGTTGTAGCATAGATTTTTTTTTTTTCTGTCAGAGCACAGGTACTTTGGGTGAAGGTGAAAGAGATGTGCATCTTGTGGGTAAAGTGAAGAGAATAATATGTATTCTCCTGAAGATCACTGGTATGAATGCCTCTGATAATTTTCATTTTGATCAAGGAAAAAAAAAGGACAAATTACTGTATCTCCTTTCTCAGCACCCAATCCATTTTTTTCTTCTGTTCTAGAAACTAAAAATAGAACATTTCAATTTCTTCATTCATGCAGTAAGAATGTTTTAAATTGTTAGTAACTCCTGGATGCGGCTGGGTTTAAAGTTTTGATGACGGAAGTGTGTGACATTTAATTTTTTAAAAAATTATAGAACATTTCTGTATCCTTTGAGTAATCTTTATTTGTTTCAAATCCAATGAATGTATTTGAAAAATAAATGCAAAATTAGAACAACAAAAACTAATTCTGTATCTGTTTTTCAACATTTTCTTCCTCCTGATGATTCTTATTTTTGTTTTGCTAGCTCACTATTTCTTTGAGTGTTTTGACCCCAAAGCAACTACCTCTTTTAATGTTTTTTTTAAAAAAAAACTTATATATTCTCCCAGTTAAAGCGCATTTACAGCTATTTATTTTCTTCTTTTTTTTTCTACCACTTCTCAATGCAAATACAGTACTTATAATTCCTAAAATGATAGTATGCACTGCTCTTTTCAACACTTTCAGAAATACATTAGTGGTATGTTTGTGGATGGCAAAATGGTGCCAACACATTTATCCATCTGCCTTTCTACAAAACTGTAGATCAATGCAGGGTGTGTGATATATGCCATGGCTTCTAAGTGCTGTCCTCAACACTTCTGGAAATGGTTTATACGAAAAGCTATAAGCGTGATTGATGATACTTTATTCAGAATTGGAAATCTACAAATCTCGGAATAGCTTATTCCATATTGATTTTCCTACGGAAGCTATGTAATCTCGGAGATTATGTTGGCTAGAATTTTCTTTCTAAAAGAAAAAAACAAAGCAAATAAACAAAATGGTAAAAAAAAAACAAAAACGCTTTTCTTTCTGAGAAGCCCTTGCACTTTTTCCCCTTCTCACAAGCAAGAAGTCATCAAGTAAGACTTCTATTTCAACTTCTATGATATGTGTGGATACAGAGATATACAGTTTTGAAGGCCTTGGGACACTGCTGAAGCACACAGAAATTGGGGATCCCCATTTCTTAACCACTATGTAAGCAACCCCAAATGAGCTTAGGCTACCATGCTGGGAGAAAGGCCAAATTAGACGACTTGTAGAATTTATATAGAGAGATCAAGACTACATGAGGAGAAAGGGCGCAAGATTACATGAAGAGCCAGGACCCAGCTATTCCAGCTTCCACTGTTCCAGCTCCACATCACCTTCTATATACGTATATTGATTGATTTTAGAGAGGAAAGGAGAGGGAGAGAGAGACTGAAACATCAATGGTCAAAGGGAGTCATGATCGCTGCCTCCTGCATGACCCACACTGGGGATCGAGCCTGCAATCCAGGCATGTGTCCTGACCAGGAATCAAACCACGATCTCCTGGCTCATAGGTTGGTGCTCAACCACTGAGCAACACAGGCCAGGCTCCACATGACCTTCTAACTGCAACTTCATGGAATACTCTGAGCGGAGACCTTTTCAAAAATTTTATCTACAGTCAATGTAAGGAGATAATAAATTATGACTGTTATTTTAAAACACACACAAACAACACAATTTTTGGAGCACTGTGAGAGACCAAAATCTGGACATGACATTTAGCCAGGGGTAGTAGAAAAGAGACAGAGAACTTCTGAAAATACCAAGGTGTCATAGAGACAAAACTTGGAATTCCAGATGGAAAACAGCCAATATTTATAAAAAATGGTCAAGTTTTAAATTTTATCAATGGTTTTTTTCCACATCACACCTACAAAAAAAAAAAGCTAAATTGAAAAAGACTGATAATAACAAGTATTGGTGAGAATGTGTAGTGACTCAAACTCAAATTCTGCTCAGGAGAGTTTGAGGTGTTAGAGCCACTTTGCAAGTCTGTGTGGCACTCAGTATCAAGCGTGTATATTGGATATATTAGATATATTCTTAGATATACACTTAGCAGAAGTTAATGCATATGCTCATGAAAAGACTTGTATGCTGGTGCATAGCAGTCTTGTCCTTAATTGAGAAAAACTGGAAACAATTCAAATGTTCATTACAGTAGAATGGACAAATAAATGATGTTCTATTTACACAATGAATAACCATTCATAATGAGGATGAATGCATTGCTTCTACATGTAATAGCACAGCTTAATCTTGCAAACATCATGCTAATTAAAATAAAGCTAGACACAAAAGAGTTCCTTCTGTCTGGTTTCCTTTACATAAAGCTCAAAAACGGGCAAAACTAGCCTACACTTTGGGAAGTTAGGGAAACAGTTACCTTGGAAAGGAGAGTGGCTGAAAGGGGTTGTGAGCGGGGCTCTAGGATGCTGACAACGTCCTGTTTCTTGATCACATTTCTCGTTATGTGGGTACTTTCTCTTGGTGAAAATGTATCAAGCTTCACACTTCTGATTGGTGCCTATCTGTATGTAAGCTAGATTTCAAAAATTAATGGTTTTTAAAAATAAGAGCTTGTCCCTATGCTTTCATGGGTTTTACGTTGGGAACCCCTGGTTTTTACTATGGAGAGCTAAGAAATATCCCCTCCTGGCTTTCAAAGTTGGGGCAGAGGGAGGGATAACTATTTGGAAATACACCTAGAGCAGTGGTTCTCAACCTGCCTAAGGCCACGACCCTTGCATACAGTTCCTCATGTGGTGGTGACCCCAACCATGAAATTTTGCTACTGTTATGCATCGTGATGTAAATATCTGCATTTTCCGGTGGTCTTAGGTGACCCCTGTGAAAGAGTCGTTCGACCCCCAAAGGGGTCGCGACCCACAGGTTGAGAACCACCGACCTAGAGTATTCTCTATAATGTAGGCCTAGACTCCAGGGAAAAGGCTTTACTCTGGCCTTCCTCAACCGCAGCTCCATCTAGACTTCCTGTCTCACCTAAGGTGGGGAGAAAAGCCAACAAGCCCATAGGAAAGTCAAAACACATATAAAAGACACAGGCCTACTACGTGACTGAGTTTTCATCATAAGATCATAGATCACTTTCCCTCCTTCACCCCTTCTTACCACACTGATAGGTCTCTAGTATAATAACAGACTACAACTGAAAGAGCTGCAACATGCAGACTCTGTCTAAGAAGTTCTTAGGGAAGCTCTCATGACAATAAGGAGATAAAAAGGAGGACCCTAGAGAATTCTGAAGCTGATTACACCACTGCTGTGACAAGCTTTACACATAGCCCAGCTGCTAGCCAGACTAACATACACCTCACAATAAAGGCCTGTTTACCTCGGTTCCTATTCCCACATGTCTGACTTTCAACAACACAATCCCAAGCCATGTTAAAAGGCAAAACAGGGAAGCTCTCCAGGCTGGACAAATACATATATTTTTTAAAATAAATAGTATACATTTGTCTCCAGAAAAATTGAATTAATCCACTCATTTGAAGGTCATTTTTCTTCATTGGTTTTGAGACATAGTTACCAGTTGGAGTTATAAATTATACCGAACTTTTGGAAATTGTAATGCTAAATTTAATTAACACTTTTTCTACTAACAAGATGAATAATATTCTCTCCCTCAGATCTCTGCTCAAATGTCACCTCATCAGTGAGTCTTTCCATCATTTGAAAGTGCAGCGCTTCTCTGAACTCTGAAGCCATTCTCCCTGTTTATTTTTCTTCACTAATCTTTGACTGACTTGTTATATATCTCACTTGGTTGTTTATTACTTGCCTCCCATCACTGAAATGTAAGCTTCATGAGAGCTGTCTGTTTTATTCATTATACCTTCCAAAGTGCCTACAACAGATAAATGAGTAAATATACATTCATCAACATTTATTTATAGTTAAATAAATGTATTAGATTATATTATGGTAGTTAACATTGATTAAATTCTTACTAACAACTATGCTAAATAGCTATGGGAATTACATGTATTATCTCATTTAATTTTCACAGCCCCATATAATAGTCTGTAGGTATTATTGTCTTCTCCCTTTCGCAAACGAGAAAACTAAAGAACAAAGAGATTAAGCAAATTATGCAACATTTCCAACAGATAAGTTGGACTTGTTTTATCTCAGAATTTTTAGTAAATTAGCAACATTGTAAGCCATATGTGATAGGAACCACCCAGTCTAAAAAAGAACCAAATTGCACAACTCTTTAGGACTTTTTTAGAAGGTATAGCAAACAATCCTACCATCATCAAACCATCATCCATGTCAAAATATATAAAGGAAAGACTAAGAATTTGGAAAGAGTATTGTATATGTAAAATACTTATCTTTTTGAATATTCATTACTAGATTGAGGGAGAGGGCTGTGGTTTTTCTCATCTTTTTCCTTCCCTCAATCTTTCCCCCTCATCAGCTATGCTGCCCAAGAAAATAATCCAGAAATGATGATCTCACTCTCATACTTACTGAGCCTCAGAAACCCATAGGCCGTCCTCAGCTCACTGTACCAAGGTGCAGTGCAATGAGAGACTTCTCAATAGCTTAACCTGTATCTTTGGAATTTAGGAACATACATGTACATAGAATCACATACCTGCCTCTCAGATATATAACGTTGAAATTAAATTGATAATCAAAGAAGTTGCTAATGGCAGGAAGCCACATAGAGCCATCACTTCCATGAGGTTGTCATGACAGAGCTGGGATGAATCTATGCTGGAGATCCCCTTTTATGCAGGTAGAGTGCTGGGGCAGGGAAAACTCAGCAATGAGAGACAGTGAGATAAACCCACCAAGTATAGGATGTAAGTTGGGCATGACCAAGTATCAGCCACAGAGGGCATTATTGGTATTAGCAAACCATGCAGTGCAATGCAAAAGTCTGCACAAGTTCTCCATAGAACAAAATGTAGCACATTGACAGCCTATACATGGTAACCAAGGGAAGATAACATTTCAGGACCAAAGAAGTAAAACGTAAGTAAATAAAAAGTTTGCAGTGTTTGTAGTGTTAGTCCTGGCATAAGTGAATTATTTTTGACACAGAATTTATTCTCTCAACCATTTTGCATTTCTTCCAATAGCCTTATGTGAAATCTTAAATATGCAGTCACTACCAACACAGTAGAGAAGATACAGTGGCATATACAATCTGCTAAGAGGCCATAGTGATGATCAATATTATGTATGAAAAACTAGTAAAACAACTTCTTAGATAACAAAATAATAACCACGACCATTGATTGATGCCAACCACTGCACAAAATACTTAACTAATTTAATCCTCACAATCAATGATGTAAGTTAATTATTATTCCCATATATTTTATATATGAGGAAACTGAGTCACAGAACAAGTAAACTAATTTACCAACCAGCTAAGAGGTGGCAGATAGTACTTGAACCCAACCAGTCTGGATTCAATCTATACTTCCTCTAATATTTATATAAAAATGATGCCTCAAATTGCAAAACAGAGCTAGTCAAAAGTTTTTAAAAGAAGTTATAAAATTCTAAGAAAGTTATTCTCCAGTGTTTCTTTAAGAACCAAGAACTCTTAATACCAGAAGTGTCAGTTTTGAAGAACCAAAGTTGGTTATAGCATTATTATAAAATTCTCAGTGCTTGTCTCTACTGGGTCTTCAAACATATTGTAGTTTTCATGAATTTAAATTTGCTAGAGGGGAAATATTAATCATTAAAGATGCCCCAAAGGTTTAGTTTTTCTGTCCTTTTATCTTTACATTTATTTCTTGTAATACAAATATTATCTCTATATATAAAACCCTAATATGCAAATAGAATGAACAGCGGAAGAACCAAACAACCGAACAACCACAACTGATTGTTATGACATGCACTGACCACCTGGGGGTGCACACAGAACGTGGTGGCATCGGCATCAGGTGGCAGGGCATGGAAGATGGTGGGCATTGGCTGCAGTGAGATGGTTGAGCAGGTGAGCAGGGGCGCCAGACCAAGGTGGTCATCGGGGTTGCTGTCATCAGGGTGAGCCTCTGGTGGTTACTGAGAATTCTTTGTTCCCACACACCATGGTCCCACCGATGCTTGCACCTGCTGCCGGCACCAGCCCTGCTCGTACCTGCTGCTGGCACAGGCCCCAATCGCTCCACGCCCTCAGTGGGTGTGAGCGGGGCCAGCACATTAATGCTTGGGAGAAGTGGCAGCAGGAGCAGGGCTGCCACCGGACAGGAAACTGGGGGGAAGTGCCAAATGGGGGCACAGAGGATGGGCCAAGACCTGCCCCTGTGCCCATGGCAACCTCATGGCTCACAGTTCTTTTCAAGGTGCATGATTTCGTGCACTGGGCCCCTAGTATGTTCATATATTTCTGCATGGTTTTGAAACCTAAATATATATTGGTTTCAGACATTTGATCATTACAGTAGTGACACTCCAGTTGAAGTAGACCAAAGAACTTGTATTCATATGAGCATAAACCATGGACACAGACAATAGATGGTGAAGGCCCAGGACAGGGGACGGGAGAGAGTCTAGAAGGGATCAATAGGAGAAAAGGGGGGACATATATAATACTTTCAAAAATAAAGATTTTTTTTAAGTGTTCAGAATTAATGCATTTATCCCTCCAGCCACCAGGAGTGTTGCCACCAAAGGCTCCCACTTTTGATCTCTGGGAACTGTCTGGCTGAAAGAAGTAGCCTCATTAAATATTGAAACACTTCCTTGAGGACTGTTTAAATTGAATGATTAGTCAAAGGTCCCCATGATTAAATGGAGCTAATTCTGAGGAGCTATCCCGGTTTCTGAAACCTCCACAGGATTATGTGAGGCGTCTGTTGCAACTCACCACAGTTCAATTTCAACCTCTACCTTCTTTGCCATTTTTATCCCTGACTTGTGTTGTTTTCCAGGAAAGGAAGTCTCCAAAAAACCTGCATTCGAATCCCAGAATCTTATCTATTTCCTGTGGAATCCAACTTAAGAAAGTTGGTACTGGAATGTTGATGCTGAGAGTTCACCTAAGAAGCAAACTCAGAAACGTGATTTTGGAGATAGATCCACCACTGGCCATGTGGCAATAAGGACCCCATCGCTATCAATGCAATTCTTAGAATTCTGACTAGTGGTGTACTGGGATAAGATCCTGGTGAAGTGGAATATACTGGGGAAATAATAATTATAAGAATGATGTTATCAAATGATTATTGCTAGGACAACAGACTTTGGAAAAAAGGAGGGAAAAGCTGAAGGTGATTAGTCACCAACATAAGGTAGAGCAGTAATATCAGTGACTTTCCCTGACACCATATACTCTTATTTCCTACATCTAGAGAGCAGAGATCCTGAGGATTAGACCAAGGATTTACTTATAAGAGAACCTGCTCCAGAACAAACAATGTTCTTGCATTGTCTGATATGCCAAGATTAGGGTATTGATTCAGAAAGAGTAGGAATCTGAGACTTGAATGGAGACATCTGGTATACTAACATATCCTAAATACATCGGAATGCTCTGAACCTTTGGGCTTCAGAAATATTGTATTCTCCTTAATGATTATTATTCTCCCTTTCTTTGAAGTTAAAACATAGGTTTCTGACTTAAGAACAATACATTCCTTGTTTAATATACAGCCCCACTTTCTCTTCTGGCTATGAGAAAAATAGCTAGAATTGGGTCACAGTATAACCAGGTCAGCAAAGTGCTAAGCCTGTTAAGAGAAGAAAGCCACTAGATACTAAAGGCACTGAAGGCAATATGTACACAGAGGAGCTGTGAGAGTGCATATGACTGGATCTTGAAAGTGCTGTAACAAGAAGATGGAATGCAAAGTTGGATGAGGATATTTTTATCAGTACAAGGCAACTATCAGTCACTCCAGGACTTAATATATTGGCAAAAACTAGGTAGAGGGTGTTATTATACTGCTAGATTGGGTCCCAAATGCTTGGAAAAGTGATGACCCATATTAGGTGAAGTGGAAATAAAGGATTGTATGGACAAGTAATAAAGAAAAGAATTAAAGGGTTCAAAAGTGAGCATACTAGCATACATAAGTCTATATAAATCCAAGAAAATCACCAGATGACCATATTTTATTTGAGGTCTCAGAGGACACCTTACTAAAGAATGTGATTGGGAGCAGGGCAATGACATTTTAAGAGATTACTAGAGGCTGGCCTGTGTTGACTAGAACTAATGGCAGGATATGTTGGAACTAATGGCATACAGAGAACAAGGAAGGTAGTAAAATATGGTGTTGCCCTGCTGGCATAACTCAGTGGTTGAGTATCAACCTATGAACTAGGAAGTCACAGTTTGAGTTCTGGTCAGGGCATATGCCCGGTGGGCATGCAGGAGGCAGGTGATCAATGATTCTCTCTCATCATCGATATTTCTCTCTCTCTCTTTCTCTCCTTTCCCCATCCCTTCCTCTCTGAAATCAATTAAAATATATTTAAAAATAAAACAAAATATAGTGTTACCAGATCAAGATAAATGGGCATTCTACATGGGTATTTAATTTATGAAACTAAAATAAATCAATGGTTCACTATCAGAAGGCAACTCCAATAACATAATGATTCACTACCCAATTTCCAGACCTGAGCTAGTTCTTAGATCTGGGAGAGGCTGGTTAATAGTTAACCATCAGAAAGGAACCTGTATTGTGATTACAGATATATGGAAAATAATTCCCCCAGTTCTTTCACAAAGGGAACCATGACATTTGTTACTATATATTAAAAAACACACATGAATATTCAAACATTTAGAGGATTATTGGAAACATCCTTATTTTTTAGACCCAATAGATAGGTGACTAATGAGGGTCAGGTGATCAAAATAGTCCTGGTCCCAATCCAACTCATGGTGAGCTCCCTAAATCCTTTCTCTAGATTCCAAATGTCCAATTCAAATGCATAGCCTGTGTTTTAGCAGAATCTCTATGTTGGTCCCTTGATCTGTGAAGTAAGAACTTTTGTTGAGAGAAAACTAAGGGGATCCCCCTGAAACTTTCTCACAAGAAGTAAATTATAAAAACAATGTTGCCCAAGTCTGCGAGAATACTAAAACTATTGAGTTGGGCAGTTTAAATGAGTAAATTATATGGTTTGTTAATTATTCTCAATAAGAACTGCTAAAATATTGCAGTTTTGAGAAATAGCAGACATTAGTGCCACTCTTGAGCACCTATGGAATCAGCAGGGATGGTCTTTATCATATTCCTATTGAATCTGCCAATCTGGCACCTAAAAAACCGGATGGATTCTGTAGGTAACAGTGGTTACCAAAAACTCAATTCAGTAGTAACTTCAGTTATAGTTACATGATCATGTATATTATTTTTACTAGAGCAAATTGACATGGTCTTAGGAATGTGGTATGTAGCCATTGATCTGGATAGTTAGTTCTTTCCATCCCTATCAGGAAAAAGGACCACAAATGGATCCAGGAAACACATGGAGACATTGGTAATGAAAGCTGTGCTATACCACGTAGATCCTTCCTTGGATCTAAGTGTTGATTATGGACAGCTCTTAGCTGACTGAGCCCTTCTCCAGGAATTACCTTTGGTTCATGGAAGCTTCTTCAATCCAAAGTTGTGCGCCTTCCCTCTGGACAACCTGCAGCCAATGATTGATGGGTCGATTCAGGGAAACAAGGACAGGCCTCTTTCCCTCAATTGGGGCAACCTGCAACTCTGGACCATCCCAGCTCTGTTGTAACTGCATGTGGTTAACCTTCTCCAGCTGCCCAATCCTGCTTTCCTCAATGTCCATTGTTCTCAAAATCACTTCCCCACAAACTGTTTGCATGCTAATCTCTAATTCAGGGTCTCTTTTTTTAGGGAAACTGACCTGCAATATTTCCTAACTCTGTTAGAATGACATGCCTTTTTTCCTTACCAGCTGTTGTAAATGTATACTAAATGGTTTTCTTGACGTTTCTCTTTATAAGACAAGGAATAGTACTTTTAAATATAGATTTAAAGGACTTTTTCATGTATATTGAAAGCCTCGTATCAAATTTCAACTAGAGTCCTTTTCCATGCCTCCTTCCCATAAGATAAGATTGCAAAAGCTGGGTAACTAAACCACAGCCTAATATTCAAAAGTGCCATAATTCATTTCCTCTACTGCTACAGTTCTGGCATAAAAAAAACACATCTGCAACAGCTTCTTTTAATACAAAAAACTCAGACCCTTAACCAAAGCCACGAATTTCCTGTATCTTTAGGCCTCCTTGTCTCATTTCAAGAACCACAAAACACAACCATTAACAAAAGCCAACAGTATTTCTCAACTTAAATTCAAATTTGATATTTCAATTTATTTTTACCACCAGAAACATCTCCAGAAGAATGCAGTTATGGTTACCTGGATAACTTTTCATTGACAACAAAATAAAGTCTAAGTC
>PVJN01030697.1:0-25427 GCA_004026805.1 Lasiurus borealis | reverse complement strand
AGGGGCGCGGGGGCAGAGCCGCTCCCCGCCGCCGGGCCCCGCCGCGCGCCCCGTCCTCACCCTTCACTTTGCCGAAGGTGCCCACGCCCAGCGTGTCGCCCAGGATGTAGTGGCCGATCTTCACCCTCCCGTCGTGCTTCTGCTTCTCGGCCGTCGCCATCTTCCTCCAGGAACTGAGCCTGCGCATGGCGCCGGCGGGGCGGGGGCGGGGGCCGGGGGAGGAGGAGGGGGAGGAGGAGGACGAGGGTGGGGACGCGGGAGGGAGCCGCCGCCGCCGCCGCCGCCGCCCAGCGCAGCCCCGCCGCCCAGCCCCGCCGCCCAGCGCAGCCCCGCCGCCGCCGCGACGCTCCCCCTGGCGGGCCGGGCGCTCCCCGCGCGCCGCGCCCTCCGCCCGCGCCCGCCGCCCCGATGCGCGCGGGAGGGCTCGCCGGCCGCGGGGCAGGGCGGCTGCGCCCCCGGGATGCGCCCCCCGCGATGGGCCGCCCGCTCGCCGGCGGGTCCGCTGTCCGGGGCGCACGGCGCGGCCGGCAGGAGCGCAGGCGGGACTGAGACGCGGCGGGGACGCGGCCGCCGTTGTGACCCGGCGCGCCCCGGCGCGGGCGGAACCCGGGCCCCCCGGGAGCTGTCACCCGCCGCCGCCGCCGCCGCCGGGACGGGGTTGGTGGCTCCACCCCCGGCCCCGCCGCTCGGGGTTGACCCGGAGCCAGCGAGCCGCCTCCTCCGGGACCCGCTGCAGAGAGCCCCTCCCCAAAGGGCCAGGTTGGAGGGCGAGGGGCGCTCTGCGCGCTCCGGGGGGCCCGGGTGCGAGGACCCAGACGCTCCGAGGTGTGGCGGCTGGTGGTGGAGAGCGGCGGTTCTCAACCTGGGGGTCGGGACCCCTTTGGGGTGGAAGGACCCTGGCACAGCGGTCGCCTGAGACCATGGGGAAAGGCAGATATTTGCATCGCGAGGCATCACAGGAGCAACATGTCATGGTTGGGGGTCACCACCCCAGGAGGAACTGCATGTATGCAAGGGTCTCGGCCTTAGGAAGGTGGAGAGCCGCTGGTTTAGATGATCCGTCCAATGCAGACTTTTGCAGGGCACTGGAAGCAAGGCTTGGCGTGCATGCGGTCAGTGGACAGTTTGTTTTTTTAATCGGTGGAAAGGACTGGCATTTAAAGCAGGCTGTCTCAGGGAGAGCGCGTTCTCACCGCCTTTAGCTAAAAGCGGTTTGCATGTTTGAGGCTGAAGAGGCTGTGGCCTTGGGACTTGATTGCCTCCTGGTGCTGGGGTGTTACATGCCCCTGCGCTCCCTCCCCAGCGCTCTGCGGGGACAGGTGAGCCCTGACCTGGTCCTTGCCACAACCTCTGGGCTTGACCCCCCCCCCTTTTTTTTAAATATATTTTACTGATTCTTTACAGAGAGGGAGGGAGAGGGACAGAGTCAGAAACACCCATGAGAGAGAGACATTGATCAGCTGCCTCCTGCACACCTCCCACTGGGGACATGCCCGCAACCAAGGGGCATGCCCTTGACCTGAACCAAACCTGGGACCTTTCAGTCAACAGGCCAGCGCTCTATGCACTGAGCCAAACCGGTTTCAGCTGGGCATGATTCTTTTTTTTCCCAAAGGTGAAATCTCTCATTTTTAAAAAAATATATTTATTGATTTCAGAGAGGAAAGGAGGAGAGATAGAAACATCAATGAGAATCATTGGTTGGCTGTCTCCTGTATGCCCCCCACTGGGGATCGAGCCCCTAACCCAGGCACAGGTCCTTGACTGGAATCGAACCCAGGATCTTTCAGTCTGCAGGCTGACGCTGTATCCACTGAGCCAAACCGGTTTCGGCTGGGCTTGATTCTTCATGTCCAACCACTTCAGTGTTGCCTTCACCAGAGGGACGTTCCTGTGAATTGAGGAGTCTGCACTTTTTCTAATCCAAGCATCTTTATTCCATCTTTTCCCCACTAGGGACGTCTTTTTGTCCTTTTTATTCTGGTCCCACTCTGCAGTTGATGAGGATCCTCCCATGTTTCTCCTGATCTGCAGGCGAAGGGAGAAACACTCTCTCTGGAATTCTTGGTTGGTCAATTTATGACAGATCCTATTCTGGACAGAAGAGACCCTGGCACACCTTTGGTCACGTATGTGGTCTGCCTGGGGACCTCTGAGCTACTGAGAGCAGAATCCCGGTGACCTCTTCGGCAGTGCTAACAGGAAGCAGAACAGAGGGACGGACAGATATCTATTGTACTTGTAGAGAGTAAGATATAGACCATTTCCTATACATACGGGATCATGCCTTATCACAGGGGAAGGGGAGCGAGAATACTTATTTTTAATAAAGACACTTATTTGTAAAAACATAATGTTACGTGTGTTTATTACTCATGTTTCTCCAGCATGGGCAAAGTCAAGGGTTAAAACAACAACACTGGCCAAGACCAGTTTGGCTCAGTGGATAGAGCGTCGGCTTGCAGACTGAAAGGTCCCAGGTTCGATTCCTGTCAGGGGCATGTACCTTGCTTGCGGGCACATCTCCACTATGGGGGTGCAGGAAGCGGCTGATCGATGTCTCTCATAGATGTTTCTGACTTTCTCTCTCCCTTCCTCTCTGTAAAAAATCAATAAAATATATTAAAAAACAAACCAAAAAAACCCACAACAACACTGTTTATATGATCTCGGTTTTGCAGTGTCATAGCATTTGGGGCAGTGTCAATGGGCAACGAGTTGGACTCTTTATGAAAATATTTAAAAAGTGAAAAGACTAAAAATGTTATTTTCTCCCCATGAAAGTCACCGGACTGTCCTGATTTCCCTGTGCTCTTGTTTATGAAATCAAAGCGGCATGCACTGAGCACTGGTTTGCTTCCAACAAGGTAACACAGGCGTAGCAAGAGCCTTTGAGCTTACAGTGGTTCTCAACCCTCCTAATGCCGTGACCCTTTAAGACAGCTCCTCATGTTATGGTGACCCCCCAACCATAAAATTCTTTTCGTAGCTACTTCGTAACTGTAATTTTGCCACTGTTATGTATTATAATGTAAATATCTGTGTTTTCTGATGGTCTTGAGTGACCCGGGACCCACCGGTTGAGAACCGCTGGCTTAGAATGACACCAGCTAAGCCGAGAACGGTTACAGCTGGCCTCTGCTTTATTATGGCCTGCTCCTATTTTGAAGGGCCAAAAAGTTGAGAAATCTTTGATTACTGAGATATTGAGAAGGGGGGTGGGGCAGTGGTTAGTGTTGTGACTTTTTGCTGATTTCTTCACCTTCGCTGCTTTGCCTTTTTGGATCTCCACAAAGCAAAAAGAGCTCTCCAGGAGAAAAAACAGACACACACTTTCATCTCCCATCCTGAAATAGCATCTTAAAATACTTTCAATGTGTATTATGTCTAGAATTGAGCCCAGCAAGTTTCTGTTATTTCTTTAAAAGGAAAAAAAAAGTCACCAGTTACCTCAGCTGTGTACCGTGCCAACTAAGCCACAGAGCATCTTACAAGGGAACAAACCCACTGCCAATCTCTTCTTGAAACTATAAACACCCAGTTAAGAAAGTAAAGGGGGGAAGGAGGACATATGTAATACTTTCAACAATAAAGAGTTATTTTTTAAGTATGTTACAAAATTACAGGGGAGGGGAGAAAGTAATACAAACTTATTTTTAGTGAAACATCAGTTTGCTTCCACTTGGGTGTTATTTTAAAGTATGTTTTCATTTATTTTAGAGAGATGGGGGAGAGAGGAGGAGAGTGATAGAACATCAGCATGTCCCTGGCTGGGGTTGAGCCCTAAAATCCAAAATCCGGTCTTGTGCACCGACCGGGAATCCAACCAGCCACCTTTCGGTGCACGAGCCAGCGATCAGCCCACTGAGTCACACTGGCTGGGCCCTCTGGTGTTATTTTGGACTATAATCCTGTTTAATAAGGATTTATTAAATGCCACTATGCACTCAAAAGCACTGTTGGAGAAATTAAGCCTAAAATCATAGCTCAAGTAATCGAATTGATTAGAAGTCATCCTGTCCAGTCTCCCATAATCTGTATAAGCAGCTTTTACTGCTGTTTTATTTTCTTGTCCCATGGAAAACTGAATCCAATTTACAGTTTCTTTTTTTAAAATATATTTTTATTGATTTTTTACAGAAAGGAAGAGGGATAGAGTTAGAAACATCCATGAGAGACATCGATCAGTCGCCTCCTGTACGCCCTGCCTACTGCGGTTGTGCCCGCAACCAAGGTACATGCCCTTGACCGGAATTGAACCTGGGACCTTTCAAAAGTCCACAGGCTGACACTCTATCCACTGAGCCAAACTGGTTTCAGCCCAATTTACAATTTCTAAGAAAGTAATAAGCCTTATTTACTTTTCCCTTTCCTTCATTCCTTTTTTAAAAAAAATTGTCACATTTTCTTCTACTCTCTTCCTTTTTTCTCCCATTGATCCGTTCCCCAAACCTTCCCTCTCTCCTTTTCTTGAGGCATCTGATACCCTGCAGACACCGTGGATAGATAGGGAATGAGGGTCGTGTTCAGGGCTCTGGAGGAGCTCCTAATCTCGGATGGCAGTTCTCTGAACTCCCTCTCCCCCCCAGAACAGATAAGACTCATGTGCAGCATCGTCTGGTGTAGAGGCGAAGATAAGGTGGGCTGTGGCTTCCACCCTGTTTCCAGACCCATCGGTGGTAACTCTGTCCCTAACAGAGCAAACTGGAATATAAGTGGGCAGGAGGGACCCACAGAAGTAGCCTTGAACCCACTGTGGTGTAAGGGGAGGGAAAATGTGAATTGTGTTCAGTACGTCGGCTTGTATTAGTATGAATAAGTTACAGTACATGTCAGTGCTGATGAAGGCATGCCAGTGACCCAGCACTGGCGGAGACCTCGGGTCTCAGCAGGCCCTGTCAGAGGCTCTTAGGGAGCTGAGCACTCAGCCTTTTCTTCTTAAGGACGTCAGTATTAGCACACCTCACAGTCAGGTGGATATTATAGCTCCTCAATGTCTCCCTCTAAACATGGCGACAGAACTAAACATTCTGAGCTCGGCACTGCTGCTAATGCAGCCTAATATTCCTTTAGCTGAGCCGTCCTTACATAACTAATATTCAACATTTATTAAATATCAGTAGGTAGGTATTAGGCAGTTTGCCAGATTATGGTACATACTCTAGTAAAAGCACATATATGATGCTAAAAGGGGCACCTAAGAGACAGTCAGGTAAAGATATCCCGGAATGTACTTGTAACACAGGCCTATTGCTCCAAAGGAAGTTCGGCCTCAGGAATGGGCATCCTCACCAAACAAATGGATCAGTGATAATCGATGAGAACTCCCCAGTTTGTAGAGTTAAGGGTTCTAAGGGTCGAATACTTCGAGAATATGGATGGTCAATTTATATTAGAATAGTCCTCGGAAAGGACAGTGATTAAAATTGGTTTGTGGCCGAGACCGGTTTGGCTCAGTTGGTAGAGTGTCGGCTTGCAGTCTAAAAGGTCCCAGGTTCAATTCCGGTTGGGGGCATGTGCCTTCCTTATGGGCACAACTCCACTGTGGGGTGTGCAGGAGGCGGCTGATGGATGTCTCTCTCATCAATGTTTCTGACTTTCTATCCCTCTCCCTTCCACTCTGTAAAAAATCAATAAAATATATTTAGAATATTGGTTTGTGGGTAACTGTCCCTCGTTAACTAGTGTAGGTGATTCCTAATCTTGGTCTGAGTTCTGTGAGCCGCTCTATCAATTTAATCAAAAGAGCCCCCAGGAGGAGTTGTCGGAACTTCCGTTTTTAACTAGTGAGTTGTAACTAGTGGGTTCACAGCTGGTTCTGAGGTGATGTGGGGGTTAAGGGCGATCATGTAGACTGGACCTGTGGGGTTTGATGTGATCTCCCTGTAGTGTGGGAACTGAGTGGAATTAAAGCACACCCTGCTGATGTCTGAGAATTGCTTACTGGTGTGTGGAAGATCCCCACTACCACCACCCAGCACCCCCTACACACACACCCACACAATTATGTCTAATTGTTTTAGGACCATTTGTTGAAAAGACTGTTCTTTCTCCATGGAATTACCTTGGCATCTTTGTTAAAAATCACTTGACTATATGTGTTTGGGCTTATTTCAGGATGTGATTATGTTCCACAGATTTTATGTCTCTTCTTTTTATTTCTGAAAGGAAGGAAAAGAATTCAGCCCAGCAAGTTTCTGTTTCTTTAAAAGAAAAAATAAAACCACAAGTTACCTCAGCTGTGTACCGTGCCAACTAAGCCACAGAGCATTTTACAAGGGAACAAACCAAAGTTGAATTTTGCAAACCCACTGCCAATCTCTTCTCCAAACTATAAAGACCCAGTTAAGAAAGTAAGGGAGAAAGGGGACACATGTAATACTTCCCACAATGAGAATCACTGATCGGCTGCTTCCTGTTTGCCCCCTACTGGGGTTAGACCCCTGACCCATAATCGAACTGACTTCCTGGTTCATAAGTTGACACTCAACCACTGAGCCACACACACAGGCTGGGCTTTGTTTATTCTTTTATATATATATGTATACTTTCTTTTTTATATGTATATTTTGTTTTTTCACAGAGAGGAAGAGATAGACACATGGATGAGAGACATCAATCAGCTGCCTCTTGCACGCCCTCTACTGGGGATGTGCCTGTAACCAAGGTACATGCCCTTGACCGGAATTGACCCTGGGACCTTTCAGTCAGCACAGATGCTTTGTTTATTCTTAAGCCAATACTACACTATATTATAGCTTTATACAAAAGCCTGTTTTGTTTTTAAAAATCTGTTACTATTCCATTGTAAGGATGTACTTTAATTTATTTAAGTCAACCTCTATTTCGGGGGTTTGTTTCTATTTAATATTACAAATACAACAAATGCCCACTGGCATGTAAGTTTGTGCCATGCTATAGAGCTTGTGTGGGATACATGTTTGGAACTGGGAATGCTGGGTCAGTGTTTCCCATTTTCCCCTAATAATTGGGTCTAGTTTCAGATCCAGACTACTATCCATGTGATATCCCTCATCAAGGATTTATATCTATATAGTACTAGAGGCCTGGTGCACGAATTCCTCACGGGTAGGGTCTCTCAGGGTGGCCTGCGGAGATCAGGTCCCACCCAGCTGGTGCCCCCAGCCTCACAGCCCCCACAGCCCTGCCTGGCACCCTGCCTTGGCCTGGCACCACCTCTCAGCTGCTCCACCATCCTGCCTGTGGGGTGATGCATTCCACCCTCCCCAACTCCTGGGAGGGGAGAGTGGCCTCCTCCCCCTGCAGTCTCCATCTGCAGGAGATTAAGCCCCTGCTCACACCTGCTTTGACCTGGTGCTGCCCGCTCACCTGCTGCACCATCGCCCCCCTGTGGTCTCACTCTCATGGGGCCAGCAGCCCCTCTACTGCTGCCGGCTGCTAGTGCCACATCGCTGCCCCCTGGTGATCAGCGCACATCATAGTGAGCAGTTGAACTCCTGGTCAAATGAGCACCCAAGGGGCCAATTTGCATATTAGGCTTTTATTATAAAAGGTAGTAATTGCTAACGTTTATCAAACTCTTACCATGTACCAGGCACTATGCTGAGCACGGTGTATGCACCATCTTACTTTGCTCTCAGAACATTCACAATCAACATGTAGATACAACCATTTTATAGGTAAAACACTGGGTCGCAATTAATAACTGACCTAAAAGCTTGTAACTTTTGTGTTTTTTAAAAAATATATTTTCTTGATTTTTTTTTTTTTTTACAGAGAGGAAGGGTAAGGGGTAGTTAGAAACAATGAGAAACATTGATCAGCCGCTTCCTGCACGCCCCCTATTGGGGATGTGCCCACAACCAAGGTACATGCCCTTGACTGAAATCGAACCTGGGATCTTTCAGTCCGCAGGCCAATGCTCCATCCACTGAGCCAAACCGGTTTCGGCAAATTTTGTTTTGATTGCACCTATATACATACTTAGTGAATGCACTGTTATTTGTGGTGAAGACAACTTTACCAAATGACCACTCAACCCAAGACAATAAACTTGTTACTGTGTAGGCTTATGCTACCCAGGAGGGTAAGCACTAGCCATACATAGCATTTGAAATATGACTATTTTGAATTGAGATGTGCTGAGTATATAATATACACTGTATTTTGAAGACTTGATATGAAAGAGAATGTAAAAGATCTCAGTAATTTTTATACTGATTACACAATAAATATTTTGGAAATATTGTTGAAATAAGATTAAAATTAGCTTCACTTTTTACATTTTTAAATGTGGCTACTGGAATATTTAAAACTACATATACAGCCAAAACCGGTTTGGTTCCATGGATAGAGCGTCAGCCTGCAGACTGAAAGGTCCAAGTTCCATTCCAATCAAGGACATGTACTTTAGTTTCAGGCACTTTAGTTTCAGGCACATCCCCAGTAGGGGGCATTCAGGAGGCAGCTGAATGAAGTTTCCCTCTCCTTGATGTTTCTAGCTCTCTATTCCTCTTCCTTCCTCTCTGTGGAAAATCAAAATATATTTTAAAAAATTCATCCAGAACTGTTCAAAAACGTAAACCTATTGAAGACTTTATTCCATGATATATCCTCATATAGACTTTTTTTTTTGAGGGAGGGTATCAGGAAAGGGCAGATTTGCTCTGATCAACATGACTGGAAAAATGGTGATAAAATTTTGAGTGGTACCTTGACATCTATATATTACAAGGCATGATTAGCACTGAGGTTGTGTCCAGGCCATACATGAGTAAGGATTCTATTCAAGGAAGACAAATTTGCTACAAAACTAATTCTACATTGTACCAAAAGGTCCTAATTAAAGGAATGCTTTCCACCAACAGTCACGTTTGTCCAAATCTTTACCAGCAAGTGCACACCTTTTACAGGTAACCCGTGCCTTAGCCGTCTCCTCTCCACGGGAGTCTGCCTCCACCACCAGGGGCCTCCTCTAGCCCTAAAGCACGGAGCCAGGCTGCGCCTCCTCCCAGCCGTTCCCAGAGCTCTCCCTAATTGGACAGCGCTTCCCTGAGGCTCCTGCTTCCGGCCTGTCTTCCCCGGAGAAGCTGCTTCCGTGAGGGCTGCTCCTCTGGGAATCAGAGACCAAATCAGTTTTCACCGAGTTCACCTTCTCTACTGAGGTGGCCGAGCCACACAGCAGCTCTTCCTCCGGCCTGCCCCAGGTGGCTGCTTCTGAAAGCCATCTGTCACCTGGTTTACTGGCTACCTCCTCAGTCACTGCTACCACCTGCCCCAACTTGAGGAAGCTTAGGCCTACCTCCATTACCCTGTGGTGTCAGTTTTGTGCATTTTTACTTTAAATCTTTCCCTGAAAGGACTTATTTTCTCTACATAACTCAAGACATTCTGGAAGGCAAATGCTTCTTCCATTTGCTAGGTATGTATTTGCAAAGCCATGTAAGTCTAACCTCAGAATGGGGCTTTTCTTGCCTCAGGGAACTACCAACATCATTTACTCCATACTGAGTGCTACTTATCTCAATGGGCCCCTCCAATCCTCAGTCGTCAGCCATTACTAATACTGAAATTTCAGAAAGATCTGGAGAGCAAGTCAGAATTCAGTTCAGCAAGCCAAAATACTATTTCATATATTGGGAGGCAGCCCAGTGTAGATTCCCATCAGCAGGAGCTTCTATACAAGTGAATATAAGCTGAGGAAAAGCAGGATAAAGGCAGTAATTAGTATCTGGGGAAAGCATTCTAGAGCGCCGTAAAGACCAAGCTGGTGAGGCAGTGAAGACTGCAAGAACCCACTGAAGGCTAGGCTAGGATGTTATCCTAAGTGAGAAGTTAGCAGTTCAGTCACTATTTTATGGTGACTGTTTCAACAACACTTGTGCTCTGTCATCTTCTGTCCTCATTCAGCTGTCCAACGAAGTTACTATCTCATTTCCAAACTCGGGCAATAAGCCACCAAACTGGGAAAGCGTGGCAAAATATTCCAGAGCACTTGACAGAAAAACACTTGACCACCCAGTTGAAGGTTAACCAAGTTCTACCAGAGATCAGTTTATCTGCCTTTTTTATAGTAAGTTTATACTTGGCTTTCCTTCCTACTCAATCCACCGCATTTGCATATGGCCCTAGCCAATTTCACACACCTTGTAAGTTGCTTTAGTTTTTCACTTAAACTGAAATCTACAATGTTAAGTGCCAGGCAAGCATTTTGGATACTGGGATGAGTTAAAATAGAATCCATTTGACTCCTAGCTGGGCTGGTGTCGCTCAGCGGTTGAGCAACAACCTAGCAAACAAGAGGTAGCTGGTTCTAATCCTTGTCAGGGAACATGCCCAGGTTGTAGACTCAATCCCCAGTGGATCCATGATGTTCCTCTCATGGATATTTCCATCTCTACCCCTCTCCCTTACTCTCTTTAAAATCAAAACCCACAACATAATAAATAAAAATTCATTTGAACCCTAACTTTCATGTCTCACTGGTACTCTAAGCCTTATGGTATAGGATTGACATCCACTCCCTGAAGTCATTACCCTGCTGCAAATGAACGTTGCTAAAAGGAATTTATGCTTTAATTTACTTTAACATGTGAAATATCCATAAGCCATTTAAATTGTGTAACTTTACCTCTTACAATATTTTTTAAATGTATTTCTATTGATTTCAGAGAAGGAGAGAAAGGAATATCATTCACTGAGTCTCACTGATCGGCTACCTCCTGCATGTCCCCCAGTGGGGATTTGGCCCCAAACCCACCCATGTGCCTTCACCAGTAATCGGACCGTGGCCTCCTGGTTCTCCTCTAGCCACCACCGAACAAGCATACTGATAGTAAGTTGTCCCACACCAATAGCTCATTAACACTACAGGCCTACTACAGATACCTGAGCACACGAGACCTTTTTAAAACTGACATTTATTGCGCGACTCTTCATCAGAATCCTTAAGATGAACTGGATGCGGCCACCGCTGCCCTCTTGGGTTTGGGTGTTGTTCCTTCACGGAATCCATGCCTGCACCAAGTTAAAAACAAGAACCGTTACCCCTCAGCAGTGCCATACACACATCTATTTTTTGCTACAACCAATTTTCAATGAGCTTATCTCAGTTATACACTGAAATCAATATATTGAATTCATATGTTCAGACATTTATTTGTACATCACTGATAAGCTCCCAGTGGATTACATCCTTCTGCTTCCAGGCATCTATTTCAGGAATACAGTTAGCTGCACTTGAAAAGCAAACTCAGCAATGTGTGTGGTTGTGCTGAGCACTGGACTGTTAAAAGACCCAAGGTACTTGTGAAAACGGATCCCTAAGCTGAGATAGCTGTAAGGGCAGGTATTTCCTAAAATGCCGGACAACGCTTCACATTCTAACATTCACCATTCACCCTTACTCCTTTCAGACTTGTGAATTGAGGCACAGAAAGGGTCAAGGCCGACTTCAGCTGGTGCTCTTAACCCCTGCATCGCACCAGCAGACCCCTCACCAAGAAGTCCACACCGCTGTGCATCACCTCCGCCCAGGACAGACACATCTAAGAACACTGTGTGAAAAAGCCCCTGTTTCCTGATCTTTTGAAATTAGAAAATGTGGAGCTGAGTGGGTAGAAAGCCAAAGATTATGCTAAAATCTTACACTGCACGGGGCAGCTGTGCACAACAAGGAATCACCCCAGTTGAGCTCTTCGACCAATTAATGCATAAAAACCTACCGTTACAATGCAGCGTGTAAGTCTAGGCCGGGGCTGAAATCTTTGCACTTCTAACCAACTTGTAAAGCCCGCCTTTCAGCAACAAGACTGAAGATTTCTCTCTATGCAACCGCAATAGCAAGTGCACTTCCCAAAGTCACAAAACCCGCGGCCGGACTCCAGACCCCATTCAGACACACACGCCACTGCCATGACCAATTTGGGCAAGGAAACGAGAGGTGGGTGTTACTAATAAATACGATCACATCTCGAGACACTAGCTCAAACCATGCCCTACAACTCACTCTACAGTTTCCTGAAAGATGAATAAAACCTAAATGTAAATGGATCCGCCGGTTCTAAGCCCACTCCTCAGGACAGCACCCTCCTTTGACACCCCGACGTGAGCGAGACGGCTCCTCTCCCCGCTCACCCGACCCACGAAGCCGTACGTACCTGAATCTGCGGTACACGATTTTCAGGTGCCTCATGCGACCGGTCCCGGTCGTGTTCCGTCGCTTAGCCTTGGCGCTCCAGTTATCTGCAACACCAAGCGCGCGCGCAGGTTAGGTGACGGCGTGACGCTCCCCGGGGCGCCTTGGCCGGCACCGCGGGCCAGCGCCGCCCTTGGTGGTGGCCTCAGTTTGGTCGGGGTTACCATCGGCACCCCCTTCCCCCCCACGATCAGCCCCCGGGCCCCCCACTCACACTTCCTCTTGCGCTTGGCGGGGTAGCCGCACTTGCCGCACGTGGACTTCTGCAGGTGGTAGGCCTTGGAGCCGCAGCGGCGGCACAGCGTGTGCGTCTTGTTGCGGCGCTTGCCGAACGATGACGTCCCCTTCGTCTGCAGAGGGAGGAGGGAGAGGGGTGCCAACAATTCAGCCAGCGGTCGCGCCGGGCCCGGACGCCGGGGGGAGAGAGAGGAGGCCGCGCGAAGGGCCGGCGCCGCGGGGGGAGCTGGGGGCTTTGCAGAAACTAAGGCTCAACCAGCAGCCGCTCCCGGCCACGTCCCGGCTGGTGGGGAGGAGCAGGCACCGGACCAGAGACTTTACCAATGAAAACCTTTAAAGGGAAAAGCCACCACCGGCCTCCCACGTCATCTGCAGCTCCCCGCAGAGGCTGCTGAGCTCTGAAAGCTGCTGCATGTGAGGGCGGAGGGAGAAGGGAAGGCGCCATGTGTTTTTCTCCCGCCTTCCTCACCCCCAAACCTTGGGGAGCCCGCCCGCCACTAACTCCTGCGCTTACAGAGCCCCGCGCCCCGCACCGCGCTGCTGCGTCCTGTGGCGCCCGCCGGAGGGCGGGGCGGCGCGGGACCCCGAAGCTCGGACCGCGGCGCGGGACCTAACGCGGCTCCAGTTCCGCGACTACAGGCTCGGCACCGCGGGTGCAGCGAGAGGAGACATTCTTCCGGTGCTTGCGGGCCACAGCGCGTCCTTTTTCCTGTCCGCCCGCTGCCCTGGTCGGGAACCTTGCCACGACCCCCGTGGGGAGCGAGGCGCGAGGCGCGGGGGACGAGGATGGGAGGCGATTACTACAGGCCGTGCGGACAAACTCACCATCTTGCTTCTGCCGCCGAGACCGAAGAGGCCGGAAGAGAAGGCACTTCCGGTATATCGCGCGGAAAAGCTTCCGCTCGGGGACGTATTTCCGGGGGACGCGGTGCGTCGTTCTCAAGTGTCCGTGGCCGCGGTGAGCCGGCGTCGAAAGGAGGTTCCGGAGCCAGACGGGGCCAATAAGGAGTTTAGCTCCCGGCAAGGCGGGCGGGACCGGGCGCTGCTGCTCCTCCCTCTGCTTCTGCAGCCGGACCTGCTCCTGGGCCTGCGCGGCAATTTGTCAGAGTTGTGATCACATCGCGGGTTCCCGGCCGAGCTGCTGGGGAAGCTGGAGTGTGACGCTGGCCCTCCGGGGGGTCCCCGCGATGCAAATCCGCGCGGGGCGTGTGCACGGGGCTCGGGTGGGACTGGGACGCCGATACGGCGAAGCTGGGCTCCCCAGATTGCTCCCCCACTCTCCCCGGAGCTGAGTTGAGGTCGCTGCGTGGATCGAGGCTCAGAATCTCAAAACCCCAGCAAATCGTGTGTTTTATAACTCGCAGTTTAGAGGCACAGTTTTGTTTCCGAGTTTCATTGTGCCCTGAAATCATATCTGGATCTCTTTTTAATTTATTTTTTACTTATTTCACAGATAGAAAGGGAGAGAAAGAGAAAATTAGAAACATCAATAAAGAGAGAATCATGGATCAGCTTCCTCCTGCGCCCCCCACATTGGGGATCCAGCCCGCACCCCGGGAATCCAACCAGGACCTCCTTGTTCACAGGTGGAGGCTCCACCGCTGAGCCACGTGGGCGGGGCCGCAAGTGGATCCCGAAGGGTAGTTTCCTGGGCCCGGACCTGAAGAAGTCCGACTCAGCAGCTTGGGGGCTGGAAGTCTGTCCTGAAGACACGCTTTCCCATCCAACAGACTGTCACATTACAGCAGGAAGTTTAAGTAGAAGTGGGGTAGATAAGAGATCAACCAAATATGCATACATATAAGCATAACCAATGAACACAGACACTGGGGGGGCTGGGGTATGCCTGGGAGGGAGGGGGGGCAATGGGGAGATAGGTATACATGTAACACAATAAAAAACAAACACTTTCCAACTAGTTCCTAATTGGTGGTTCCCAGACGCCCATAAGCATGAATCCAGCTGTAACCTCTTATCCAACAAAGCCCCAACCCTCTCAACAACGGTATAAACTGTCCAAACACTTAAAAAGCACAGGGAAAAACGATCCCAAATAACCATAGAATGTGCCCTCTAAAGCAAACCAAGAACCCTATACCTGCCCCATGTGAAATACCAGCAAAGGAAACTGACCAACCGCTATCAGAACAAGATGAACTCTCGGGATCAGACAATTTGGACAGGCGAACAGGTGATGAGTGTCTACAGGCTCAGCCTAGTCACTGTGGAGGGGGAGAGGGAGAGAAGAGAGAGGCCACACGCTCACCTGACAAGCCCAGGGAAGGCTGCATGGCATCTTGCAAACGTGACCACCTAAAGTCACCACAAAGGGTGGTCTGAAATGAAAACTAACTAAAAACAATGATAGTGGTACGCATGTCCTAGGCCAGTATTTTCCCTGACAGGGTCAATTTCTACCTTAACTTTTTACAGCTAAGATACCTATGAAACGTCAGGGTAACTTGTAACTTCCCTTTTTTAAAAAACATATTTTATTGATTTTTTTACAGAGAGGAAGGGAGAGGGATAGAGAGTTATAAACATCAATGAGAGAGAGACATGGGATGTGCCCCCAACCAAGGTACATGCCCTTGACCAGAATCGAACCCGGGACCTTTCAGTCCACAGGCCGATGCTCTATCCACTGAGCCAAACGGGTTTCCGAGTAACTTCTCTTTTTCCTGAGCCCTCAGGGCACAACCAAATGCACCTGGGAGCAGGGACAGAGACCATGAATTCCTTCATTGTTATTGTTATCCTGTTAATTACTGACTTAACTATCCACTACTCACCTGAGTAAAAGAAGTGTCTTACCATTTTACTTATTTTTTAAAATATATTTGTGTTGATTTCAGAGAGGACTGGGGAGCGAGAGATAAAAACAATGATGAGAATCATTGATCAGCTGCCTACTGCACGCCCCCTACTGGGGGTGAGCCGGAAAACTGGGCCTGTGCCCTTGACTGGAATCTAAACCGGGGCCCTTCAATCCAGGAGGCTTCTATTTACTGAGCCAAACCAAGGAGGCTTTCCCCCTTTGCTTTCTCCCAACTCCCTAATCTTGTCACCAGTGGATTTCACGTAACCCACTAACGTCTCCGCTTTTGATTGTAGTGTATAAAACAAGGTGAAAAACTGCCATTCTCAGGAGCCCTATCCCAGTACATTGAGAATCTGTTTCCCGGCAACTGTCGACAGTTTGGCTCAAATAAACTCACAAAAATTATTTACAGGTTTGAATGTCTTTAACATAACTACCAGGCTCCTTTCTAGGTGCCGGGAAAAGAAGCAAAGTAAAAAGTTACATGCGTGGGCATGACCATCCACCTTGACCTGACTAGGAATGTAGGATCAGATAACGGTGTGACGTTTACAGGTTCTCATGAACTGCATCGCCATAAATAAAGACCAATCGAATAGTTTTTAAAAATCACAGTCTGCTAGGAAAAACAAAAAACATTATTATGTAGTAATTTTTAAAGTACAAAGTTTGATTCCCTCTGTAATCACACACTGGTGTTACAATTGGGTATCTTTTATAGCTGTGTTCTTTTTTTTTTTTAACATATTTTATTGAGGGTTTTTTTTTTACAGAGAAGGGAGAGACATAGAGAGTTAGAAGCATTGATGAGAGAGAGACATCGATCAGCTGCCTCCTGCACGCCCCACACTGGAGATGTGCCCGCAAGCAAGGTACATGCCCCCAACCGGAATCGAACTTGGGACCTTTCAGTCCCCAAGCTGATGCTCTATCCACTGAGCCAAACCGGTCTCGGCATGTAGCTGTGTTCTCTTAAATATATCTATATATACATATGTGCACTATACACATTAGTTTTTACTTATTTTTAAAAATTTTTATTGACTTCAGAGAGGAAGGAAGAGGGAGAGATAGGAACAGCCATGATGAGAGAGAATCATTGATCAGCAGCCTCCTGCCAGCCTTTCACTGGAGACTGAGCCCGGAACCCAGGCATGTACCCTTGATTGGAATCGAATCTGGGACCTTTCAATTAGCAGAGGGATGCTCTATCCACTGAGCCAAACCAGCCAGGGCATACACATTAATTTTTAAACAAAAATGGGATCTAGGACTTATTTTCTGTAACAATGTATCCTGGGTGTCACTACTTGTCAATATGTACAGGTTTACTTCATCTTTTTAACCACTTTTGGTGTTTCATTGCTCATGTATCAACATGCATTCCACAATTTATGAAAATTTTGGTTACTTTCAGTTTTCTGTTATAAAGAGTTTTGTAACGCTGACATCGTACATACATTTTTGGGCATCGGTCTGAAACAATTCCTCTCTGAAATTAGTAAAAATATATATTTTTAAAAAGAGAGAGAGAAACTTCTCAGAGAAGTTGACCCTGGGGCCTCGTCATCTGAGACTGAGTCAAGTGATGGGGAGAGCAGATAAGTAACCCACCAGAAGGTGGATTCTCTCACTGCCTGGCCTTGTTAGTATCCGTTCCTCCAACAAGAGGCAGCGCTGACATATTTAATCTTTGCCAAATAGAATTCATCCTTCTCTTTGGAAAAAATTATTTTCCTTTCTTGTGATTTTTAAAAAATATATTTTATTGATTTTTCACAGAGAGGAGGGGAGAAGGATAGAAGGTCAGAAACATCGATGAGAGATAGACATCGATCAGCCGCCTCCTGCACACCCCACACTGGAGATGTGTCCGCAAGCAAGGTACATGCCCCCGACCGGAATCGAACCCAGGACCTTTCAGTCCGCAGGCTGATGCTCTATCCACTGAGCTAAACCGGTCTTGACCTTTCTTGTGATTTTATTGCTTGTTCTGAGGATAAGTACACAGGCATACATTTCAATTTGATTTTTTAAAATATATATATTTTATTGTTTGTTTTTTTACAGAGAAGAAGGGAGAGGGATAGAGAGAAACATCGATAAACTGCCTCCTGCATGCCCCTACTGGGGATGTACCAGCAATCAAGGTACATGCCCTTGATCAGAATCGAACCTGGGACCTTTCCGTCCAAAGACCGACGCTCCATCCACTGAGCCAAATCAGCTTTGGCTGATCCTTTATTTTTAAAAACATGTTTGTTGATTTCAGAGGGGAAGAGAGAAAGAGAGAGAGAGAAACATCAATGATGAGAGAGAATCGTTGATTGGCTGCCTCCTGCATGTCCACTCTGAGGGACAAAGAACCCTGGGAGAGCACTGCCTGTTCCAGTCCAGAATTTCCATATCAGTATCCCTCAGACCTCTCTTCCCTCTCTCCGCTTCCTCTGGGCTGGACTCTGCTCAGCCTTTTAGTTTCTGTTTCCTGCAGTGAGAGGTGAGCAGCGAGCCAGTCCAGCCCACTTCCCCTCCGCTGTGCTGTGCCCTGTCTGCCCTGCCAGGTCTGCAGCTCAGCCCCTCCGGCCAGCTTTTGGAGCCGTTTCCTCTCCTGCAGGAGCAGGTTTGGTGACAACCTCGCCGCCTCCTCCACCTCCTCCCGCTGCTTCTCTGCGGCCCCCGGGAGCTGACCTTCCTCCGGAGCATGTGGCAATCATTAGCTGCTGGGACCCGCCTCGGCTTGTTATCCATTGGAAGGGCTGGCCAGTCAGTCCAGTTCCTGCCCCAGAGAGAGCTGGAGCCATGGCCACCAGGAGTGCTCCCTCCGAGATCATAGAAAGAGAACGAAAGAAGTTACTGGAGATCCTCCAGCAAGACCTGGACTCGATCCTCGATTCCGTGACCTCTCGGCGGCTGATTTCCGAGGACGAGTATGAGGCGCTGGAGGGCATTGCAGACCCGCTGAGGAAAAGTCGCAAGCTGTTGATTCTGGTGCAGAAGAAGGGAGAAGACAGCTGCCAGCACTTCCTCAAATGTTTACGGAGTACTTTTCCAGGGTCAGAGTCCTCTTGGGGCTTAGGGCCTGGTAAGTTGAATTTCTACAGTTTTTTGCCGGTGAAGGGGGGGTTAGGGGGTGGAGGGTGGTGGTGAAATGAATGAGGCAAATTTCCTGGAAAAAAGAAACTGATTGCCTTTTATTTTTTATTATTATTTATTTATTTATTTAAAATACATTTTATTGATTTCTTACAGAGAGAAAGGGAGATAGAGAGCTAGAAACATCGATGAGAGAGAGATATTGATCAGTCGCCTCCTGCACGACCCCCACCTGGGGGATGTGCCCACAACCAAGGCACATGTCCCTGATGGGAACCGAACCCAGGACCCCCCAATCCGCAGGCAGACACCCCATCCACTGAGCCAAACCGGCTTAGGCGCACCTTTTGTTTTTATTTGTCTTTCTCCCAGAGATATTTTTTCCACTGAAATATAATAAAGAGGAAGTGGCCAGCAGTTCAAAAGCAGGGGACAATGTCTCTTATCCGGGGATTGATTATTTTTTATTTAAACTGTGTCCAAAATTTGCAGTGGTTTCAGTGCCGGCATAGACTCCTCATTATTATGAAATTCCCAAATACTCCCAGCTGGAAAGAAACAACAGGGATTTCTTTGTCTAGTAAGTGAATTCCTGAATATAAGCAGCCTGCATCCTTCACTTCGTATAGCCGTTTGGAAAATCCAGGGAAATTGGGGAAAGAATCCTCTTACGTGGTGGGGCAGTCACCTCCTTTTCTGCTGGGGAACCCTGGTGTTCTGAAGTAATCCCAATCCTAATGTTTCAATGTGCAGAGATCATGCATGAGGGAGCAGTCCTACCCGAATGGATTGGGTAGCAATGTTGCAGATGACCGCCAGGGGCCAGTGTAGCTCCTTTTCTGGGAACCTCAGGCCTGTTGAGGATTAAAGAGGTGTTAACAGAGGTGCAATCTAGGGTAAAAGGGTTTATGTTAATGGTCCCTACTGTGCAACCAGACCCATGTGCTTAAAGAGACAGGTCTTACTCTTTATTTCTAGGATTTACTATTCCGCATGAGAGCTCTTTGCTCCCTGATGAGAAGTCATTAGGATCAGAGTTCATTACCAAGGGCCTTTGGAGTACTGAGCTGGTTTGGGGTCCCAGTAAATCCACAAGTTAGTGCGGTTCCTAAGATTCAAATTTGGTTTTGTTCATTTAACACTTGCGTTTGCTGCGAAAGACTTGGAATTTGGAGCAAGGCAGGAGTGTGTTCAGATTTTTTTTTTTTTCCAGTGGAAAAGCAGGTTCTGACAGTGGACTTATTGCCATTTGTGTTGGAGGGGGTAGGCATTCCTATGCTCCAGGGCCATAAAGAAAAAAGATAATGCTTTGAGTTCTCGGAAACACAATAGAAAATTTCTGTTAATTTGGAAAACAAAGTGAAACCCCCATAATTTTCTTTGTTCTTTTCAGAGTTTTTAAAACATGAACATACAGACTCTCCTCAATATACCGGGGTAAGCAAGAATTCGGAAGATCTATTTTGCCCGGGAAAGGGACAGCCGGAGCGTTCAGAGATCACAGTGTCCTTTGAAGAGAGAGAATACTTGGAGGTGGACGCCTCTGAGATTCTCGTGGACATGGAGAGTGGTTACGGCGAGGTGGCGTGGTCCTCGGGGGAAAACGAGGAGGCACACAACCCGCCAGCAGCCACGATGCCACCCTCGGGGGAGAGGGCTGAGTCTGAAGTTGCAGGAACTACGGATTATTCACAGGACCACCAGAGGTACGATGGGCCCGATGATTCTCTATACCTGGGAGAAGAGGAGTATCTAGCAGCGGCCGTCTTCTCTGAAGATGCGGAAGGCACCGCGGAAGAGGAAGAGTATAACGACCTAGAGTACCTTGTCTACGGTGGGGAAGAGGGCCCGGTGGACTCAGAAACCGCAGAGTTCTCTGGTGACGAGCAGAGTTATGGTGATTCAGAACCCGGCATGCTGATGGAGGACGAGGAGGAAGAGGAGGAGGAGGAGGAGGAAAGAATGGAAGGTATGCAAATGACGTATGATCCTTAGGCAACAACATATTTTTAGGTGGCTGTGACATAATGGAGAGGCAGGATGAGGGAGGGCACCGGATGTCAGCCGAAGAGCAGCCCCTCAGAAATCCCTGGCACCTCTCTAGCCTGGACTGTCCTCAGGGCTGGTGATGACAGGGAGGGGGACCCAGCACCTAGGAAATGCTGGACGGGATAAGCCAGAGCAAACACCAAATGCAGCCGTAGGTCTCCGCTGTCACCTCTGTCACACATATAAGAGTTGCTAGACACTCCTTTTATTGTATTTACTTTTTAGTGCTTTAAATATATTCTTGTTGATTTCAAAGCGGAAGGGAGAGGGAGAGAGAGAGAGAAACATCAGTGATGAGAGGAGATTCATTTTAGGTGTTACCTTCTATTCCTGAAATTAAGCCTCTTTTGTTATTTTAGTGCCTCTGTAACCAATGGGATATGGTGATTATGGGCCTATTTATTGAAGTGAAAACTGGAGAGGAGTTTGTGATGAATGGGTAAAATAGCAAAATACTGTTACTTGGCTTGATCCAGTCCATATATTGCCATCTTGGGAAACTGTACTGGTATCTTCAATTAGAATATTTTTTTCTTTAAAAAATTTTTTAAAAAAATATATTTTATTGATTTTTTACCGAGAGGAAGAGAGAGGGGATTGAGAGCCAGAAACATCGGTGAGAGAGAAACATCGATCAGCTGCCTCCTGCACACCCTCCACTAGGGACGTGCCCGCAACCAATGTATGTGCCCTTGACCAGAATCGAACATGGGACCCTTCAGTCCGCAGGCCGACACTCTATCCACTGAACCAAACCAGTTCTGGCTAAAAAAAAAAAAAAAAATATTTATTTTTGTTGAATTTATTGAAGTGACATTGTTTTATAAAACTATGTAAGTGTCGAGTGTACAATTCTCTATCATCTGTACATTGTAGGGTGTTCACCACCCCAAGTGAAGTTTCCTTCTGTCACCATTTATCCCCCCATGCCCTCTCCTGGCTCCCCACCCCTCTTTCCCTCTGGTATCACCATGCTGTTATCGGGATCTATGAGGTTTCTTCCTCCCCCATCCTCCTTAACCCCTTTTCCTTTTTCACCCTCTGACAGCTGTCAGTCTGTTCTCTATCTGTGAGTCTGTTTCTATTTTGTTTGTCAGTGTGTTCATCAGATTCCACATAGAAGTGAAATCACATGGTATTTGTCTTTCTCTGACTGGCTTATTTCACTTAGCATAACCCTTTCTGTGTCCATCCACAAAAGGTAAGATTTCCTTTTTTTTTTTTATGGCAGAGAACTACTTATTGTGTAAAGGTGCCATAGCTTTTTGAAATTTCAAAATATGACAAATGCTTTATTTGGGGAGATCTTGCCCCAGGAAATAAATACGCATCACCAAGTTCTGAGCAGAGAAGGGAAAGATGACTACCATCTCCCATTCCCTCCAAATCCCTAGGGGATTCCGAATCCAGTTCTGGGTGGGGAAAGAGTTATTTCCTCCTCACCACGCCTGCTATTCCTCTGCCAGGACTGCCCTCAGGCGGTACCACCCATTGGGCAATTTGGACAATTAACAACAGAAATGTACTGTCTCAACAGTTTGGAGGCTGGAAGTCTGAAATCAAGGGGTCCACAGCGTTGCTTCCTTCTAAAGCAGCGGTTCTCAACCTGTGGGTCGCAAACAGCTAGCAGAGTCTCCTAAGACCATCAGATAACACAGATATTTACATTAAGATTCATAACAGTAGCAAATTACAGTTATGAAGTAGCGACAAAAATAATTTTATGGTTGGGGATCACCACAACATGAGGAACTGTATTAAAGGGTTGCGGCATTAGGAAGGTTGAGAACCACTGTTCTAAAGGTTGCAGAGAAAACCTGTTTCTACCTTTGCTGGTTTGCTGGAAATCTTTGGCAACTTTCAGGCAACCCAAGGATATTTTAGGGTTACTTTTGTTAATTCTTAAAATGTATACTTTCCTCTCACTTCTTTTGTTTCTTCTTTGGTATTTTTTTATTTTTTATTTTTTACTTTTGGTACGGGATTCAAGAAGCTTATGTTAATTTGCCATCCATCAGGAGCCAAAAATGCTGTCAGATCTTCTTTCTCTACTAAGTACTATCTCTCTATTCCCAAAGAAGTAGCTAGACGGTACATTAGGAAATGGAGACCAGGAGAAATTAGGTGCAACGTGTACATTAGGAGAAAATCTCAATGGCAATGGCATCTTCCTTTTCTCCAAACTTTAGCAAGAGATGCCTTGAGAAAGGAATCAATGTCACGAATTCCTCATACATGTGTATAATGAAACATTAACAAGATGTTAATTTTCTGCATATAAACATTAGCCAAAAAATTTCCAAACCGCCAAAACCGGTCTGGCTCAGTGGATAGAGCGTCAGCCTGTGGACTGAAAGGTCCCAGGTTCGATTCCGGTCAAAGGCATGTACCCTGGTTGCAGGCACATCCCCAGTAGGAGGTGTGCAGGAGGCAGCTGACCGATGTTTCTCTCTCATCAATGTTTCTAAGTCTCTCTCCCTCTCCCTTCCTTTCTGTAAGAAAAAAATTAATAAAATATACATTAAAAAAATTTCCAAACCATGAAATATGATGGATTGCATAAAATGAGTTAAGTAGATCTCTATATATAAACTGACTGGGGAGAATTTGTAAGGAATACCATGAAATGAAAACAGGTTGAAGAATCACTTGTTTAGTGTAATATCATTTATGGGAAAATAAACTAGCATCCATTAAACCAAACTATGTATTTCTATATATCCAAGCATGCTTATGGACTTGCATAGGAAAAGGGTGGGAAGCAAACATATGGATTTCTCTTAGAAGGAACATAAACTGGCAGAGTTGTTTCATCTTTTTAAAAATATATATATATTTTATTGATTTTTGACAGAGAGGAAAGGAGAGAGATAGTTAGAAACATTAATGAGAGAGAAATATCCATCAGCTGCCTCCTGCACGCCCCCTACTGGGGATGTGCCCGCCACGAAGGTACATGCCCTTGGCTGGAATCGAACCTGAGACCCTTCAGTCCACAGGCCGACGCTCTATCCACTGAGCCAAACCGGTTTCGGCTTGTTTCATCTTTTTACAGTGACAATGGTAATGACTTCGTTTTAAAAGTCAGCGAGGGACTTGAACTTTGAAAGTGACATTCATGGAGTGTCTTCTCTCCCGCAGAAAGAAAAAAGGTGTTTAAAGACGTCCTGTCCTCTCTGAACTTGGACAGGAGCAGAAAGCTTCTGCCGGATTTTGTTCAGCAGTTCTCCTTAGACCGAGGACGTGGCTGGACACCCGAGACTCCGGGAGACCTCGCCTGGAATTTCCTGATGAAAATTCAAGCGCTGGATGTGACGGCTAGAGATTCAATCCTGAGACACGAGGTTCGGGGTGAGGAGGGCAAAGGAGTGTCGCCATCCGGAGCGGAGAGTCTGGAAAGGAGGGACACCCCCGCCATGAACCCCCTGGACGTGCTCTGCGCCTCTCTGCTGTGTGCGGACAGCTCCTTGCAGCGCGCGGTCATGTCAGGCATGTACAGATGTCGGTTTGCTCTTCCCCTGCTCCTGCCCGACGCGGAGAACAACAGAAGCATCTTAATGCTGGCAGCCTTGCGAGGCCTTGTGCACGAGCAGCCCGCACTGCCTTCGGGAGGGCCGGCGGCGGGGGAAACCGAAAGGTCTCTGACTCGCGCGCAGATGCCCGTCATCTCTTTCGTGCGTCTAGGAGACTGTAGCCTCTCCAAGTCCAGAATCCTCAACATCCTGCTCAGCCCCGCCCAGCCCCAGCCACACAAAGTCTTCCTCCATCACCATCTGCCCGTGCCGGTCCTTCCCCGGCAGATCTCCGACGGCCTGGTGGAGATGGCCTGGTGCTTTCCGGACAGCGCCGGTCTGAGGGGACACCCCCCCTTTTTCCAGGAGCCTGTTGCTGTGGCCAACCTTCACGGAGACCTGGAAAGTTTTTGGACACAGTTCGGGTTCTTGGTGGAAGTGTCGTCAGCCGTGTTTTTCTTCACCGACTGCCTCGGTGAGAAGGAGTGGGACCTGCTCATGTTTTTAGGGGAAGACGCCATGGAGAGGTGCTGCTTCATCCTCAGCCCCCAGGCCAGGGAGAGCGAAGAGGCGCAGATTTTCCAGAGGGTTCTGAAGCTGAAGCCATCGCAGCTCCTGTTCTGGGAGGAGGAGGACGCCGGGGAGGAAGGGAGGAACTTGCAGGGCCTCCGAGCCGCCCTCCAGGAGGTGATGTCCTCGTCGCTCAGACGTGTGTCTGTGGAGGACATGGCCTCCCTGGCCAGGGAGTTGGGGATCCAGGTGGACCAAGACTTGGAGAACGTGCCAGGAATTCCAGTGGCCCCTGGTGACAACTCGGCTGAACCGGTGGAAGGTGAGGGGCAACGAAGACACGGTCAGCCGGAAAGCTCATCGGAAAGCCCCGTGGAGATGCCCGTGAAAGAGCCCGGCGCTGAAGGCGAGGTCACCCGGGCTCTTCAGAACGTCCGCCTCACCCCGATATTCGTACCGTATGTGCACAACGCCTGTCCCTTCCCAGTCGGAATTGGGGGCCACTTGAACCGTGCTCCTGGGAAAGCCCCCAGGGCTCCTGGCTTCCACCTTGGGTCGGAGCAGAAGTCTAAGTGGTTCCGTCCTCCGCCCTTTCATAATTCCAGGGTCCGCGGTCGGGGTAGAAATTTCGGGGTTCAGTACTTCCATCCCCAGAGGTTTTGTTCATTTGAAAACTTTATGAAGTTTCCGAGACCCGCTCGGGGACGTCCCATGGAGGGACCGTTTGCGAGACCACCGAGACCCGTTTGGCGGCACGTGAAGACGTGGCTCGGCAGACCGCAGACAATGGGAGCTGGTGCAAGGCCTGCCACCCACGTCTCCCCGGGAGGTCACTTCCACGCACAGCCAGCGGGACCAGTGAGGATGCCACCGCCGAGGCCAGCCCACGCCCGGGGAACACGGCCACCTGAGGCAACGACTGAGAGACAGATGAGAACATCCTCCCACACTGCGACTCCTCCCCCTCGAAGCTTCCAGCCAGTGGGGGTCATTCACAGACCCCCCAGACCCGCTTTTCAGCAGGGAT
>PVJN01030696.1:0-25428 GCA_004026805.1 Lasiurus borealis | reverse complement strand
GACCCTAACTGCCCCTCCACCAGTATGTTCACCTCTTACTTCCCCCCCTTCTGGCCTGGTCTCCCCTAAACTGCCCTGGTCATCCCCAACTGCTCCCCTTCTAGCCTGGTAACGCCCAACTGCCCCTCCAGCCAACCTGGTCACCCCCATCTGCCTTTCCTGCCAGCCTGAAACCCCACCCAGCCTGCTGTTCAGTCATTTGGTCGTCCCTCACTAACCGCCCTGCCAGCCTGGTCATCAACAGCGAAGCTGCTGTTCAGTCATTAGTGTGATGGCATCCTGGACCATTTGCATATTCCTCTATTATTAGTACAGATATTCCAATAAAACCCCTTTGATTTAGAGCACATGAGGTGGAGACTTCTCTCTCTTGCTTCTAGAAGAATCCTAACGGGTAGCAGTGGAGTCAGGTAATCTGCAGGCCCGGTTACTAGTTAGGAGTCTTTTGACAAAGAGTCTGCGTACCTGGCACAGAGTAGACAACAAATTAATAACATTGATGAATACATTAATTAAATGAAAAGGCTTGAACTGATGGATGGCCGCTATTGAATGTTTATAGGGTTCTGCCATAGGTACCTTGTATTTAAAAAAATAATTTAGCTTCAAAGCAGGCTACATTTGAAAAGAGTGAGTTTTTCAGGCAGCTTGCAAAGAGGCTACTTTTCCTGCAGTCTCACTGTGGGTAGCCATGGACCTTGGTTTCTGTGTTAATATCCAAAGATACTTTATGGATTTGAGGAAGGGCAGGATCCTGTATTTCTCTTGGTTGCATGTCATGTATTTTATTGGAGTACACTTTGTGATTTTCACCCTTCCCTCAATATCTGACCTCGGACCGAGCGGTCCTGGGAAAATACTTCCATCGGTTTTATAGTTTTAAGCAGATTAAATCTGCCTTTTGGGAGGATTGGTGTTCCTACCAAATGGCGGGAGCAGAAAATTCCTGAAGCTTCACGGCTACCCCCCTTTAATTGTTTCGGCGGTTTTACGTAAGCAGGATAAAAAGTATTTAATTATTTCAATTTCCAGAAAGCAAGTTTATTGTGTGACATTGTACATGGTGATTTTATTTATCCAGTTTTATTGAGATATGTAAGTTGACTATGTGTACAGCATGATGATTTGATATATTGCAAAATAATTACCACAGTAAGTTTGGCTAACCTCTGTCACTCCACACAGTAAAATTTTTCCTCTTGACATGAGAACTTTTTAATGTCTGCTCTCTTAGCAACTTACAAGCCAGAACGGAAAGTACTTCTTTTTAAATTGGAAAATCTAATGTTGTTTTTTTTCTGCTAGTGTAAGAGATTATAACAGCTCTAATATTCTTTTTTTAAAAAATATATTTTATTGATTTTTCACAGAGAGGAAGGGAGAGGGATAGAAAGTTAGGAACATCGATGAGAGAGAGACATTGATCAGCTGCCTCCTGCACGCCTCCTACTGGGGATGCGCCCGCAACCAATGTACATGCCCTTGACCGGAATCAAACCTGGGACCTTTCAGTCTGCAGGTCAACGCTCTATCCACTGAGCCAAACCAGTCTCGGCAGCTCTAATATTCATAGGAATTGTTTATTGTTTCACCGTTCCTTCTATGTCTCGGTATTTTGCTACACTCCCTGGGTAGCCATCATTGCTGAATCCCCATCGCTTTTGCTGCTCTAACGGGAAATGAAGTCACGGACATGAGGTGAGGGTTTGGGGCAGCAAGAATGAAATCTCTGAAGTCTTTGTTGTGGGCTTCCCAGGGATGACTGTGATTGGTCACTCCTGAGATGGACGTGCTTTCTCTGGCAGAGGCAGCTCCTCCTGGGTGGAATCACTTATTGTCCAGGAGCTGCAGATTCCAACTGGAAACATCCTAGCAACTCGGGGGCACCTACCCTGTTTCCCCAAAAGTAAGACCTCCCCCGAAAATAAGACCTACTTCCAGTTTTTCATATAAGGCATCCCCCCCGAAATTAAGACCTCCCGGGAATATAAGGCCCCCGAAGCTACCATAAGGCGTCTGACTCCTCATTTAAAGAGACCTTGCACGGCCTGAGACTTCGCCAGCACCTGTTCTTGCAGAGGCTGGTCCTTCCTTTCCTGGGGAATCACAAGAGTTTTGTCGGCCAACCATGTTACCGAGCGGCAGCATTTCCAGAGGGTTCTCATTGAGTCATTGCTGCATGTTCACAGTGGCTGTTTTGTGGAGCTTCTCACGGGTGCCACTGAGTTAGAAGCGGGGCCTGCTGGCGGGGAGAAAGCCGGCGAGGACCCCCCGGGGCCTTATGGACGCCAAAACCCACAGCCAGCAACTCAGCTGCAGAGCCAGCAGTGTGGTTTCCAAATCAGAACCTGAACCGGGGCCCGGGCCTCCTGACCCTCAGACCGGGACTTGCCCCTTCGAGCTGGTGGAGTCAGAAAATGTCAGGATGCCCGATTTAGTGCGGCGGACTATTTATCTGGCTGCTTTTCTTAGATCGGAACATAAATTTGTCTCAGGTTTTGGCCGCTGGAGACATTTTGATTTTTTTCCCCCCCGTTCAGCGACCTCTGGCCCTCTCCCCGCCGCCAGAGGCAGCGACCTCCCGCCTCCTCTCTGGGGTGCGGAGCGTCTTCGGCCCCTGGGCAGCCAGTGGCCAGGGCCATCGGCCTCCTCCAGACCAGGCAGCCCTGCCCTGCACCTGGGGCTGCCTGTCCTGCAGGAGACGCTGGAACTTTCCCCGAGGGTCCCAGATGCTGCTGGAGCCCGGGTGTCCCGCAGTTCGGGGTCCGGCCTGCAGGGGACAGCGGGAAGGCCTCTCCTGGGAAGGCCGCGGGGATGGTCAGAGGCTCCTGATGCCCAGGGGCCTCCTGATTCCTGGCGGTGAGCAGGGAGCTGCCGGGCCTGTGTCCCCCAGCGGGGTCCCGTGTCAGGCCTGGCGGGGCCGCGTGGGGCCTGGTGTTCACGCTAAAGCTGGGCAGCCTGGGCCCAGAAACGCCCTCAGAATCTTTCTCCCCCTCTTCCTCTCCCTGTTACCCCCCCATCTAACCTCAGCCGAGCAGGGATGGGGATGAAAAGGCCGTGGAAACTGGGGCACAGCGTTTGCCACTGAGTCTGAACGGTTCCTGACGAGAGGCGGCTTGATGGGTTCACTCGCTGGTTCCTCCCAGAACCTGACCCGGCGCCACACTCATCGGCGCTCTGTGGGAGCCCCTCTCCACGTCCCGCGTGGTTCAGGGTTCCCGGGTCAGGGTTCGGGTTCTGGAGGAGGCTGCACGCAAACGAAATGAGAGACTAGAACACATTAATTTGGCGATATTGGGGGGCCAGGCGGGAGCCTTCCTCTAGTGCAGTGGTTCTCAACCTTTCCAATGCTGCGACCCTTTAATACAGTTCCTCATGTTGTGGTGACCCCCAACCATCCTTCATAACTGTAATTTTGCTATTGTTATCAATTATAATGTAAATACCTGTGTTTTCCGATGGTCTTAGGCGACCCCTGTGAAAGTATCGTTCGACCCCTGCAACCCACAGGCTGAGAACCGCTGCTCTAGTGGAAAGGACTGCCCCTTGCTCTGGCCTTTTTCTCCCTTTTATTAAGGCTTTGGGACACACCCCTAGCCTTTAGGCGGGAAATTACAAGAACAGAAATTAACATGAAACAAACAGGTAGAGGCTGCTTCAGCTAACAATGTTTTCATCTAAACAGTGATTAACTCTGACCTTTCAGAGCAGTTAAGGTTGACCAGCCTTCTGGCCTCCTGTTTACATCCGTTTAGTGAAAACAGTGTTTGGTTTCAGACAGCACTCCTTGGTTGAATGGCATTGGAGGCTCGGGGTCCGCCCCAACCTCAGCCCTGAGAATCCTGCTGGTTCCCCTAGCCAGCCCTGGGGCTCTCGTGCCCCGTCCCCAGGCTTCCTGTCTGTGGGTTTGTCTCCCAGCTCATCCTGATCAGGGTTTGTGCAGGAAGTTCTGCAGAATGGTTTTGCTTGAAAGCACTCACTTTGCTCATGCTCATTCCCTGTGTGAAACCACTGAAGATCAGTATTCACCGCGGAAACCGGTTTGGCTCAGTGGATAGAGCGTCGGCCTGCGGAGTGAAAGGTCCCAGGTTCTATTCCAGTCAAGGGCATGTACCTTGGTTGCAGGCACATCCCCAGTAGGGGGCGTTCAGGAGGCAGCTGATCGACGTCTCTCTCTCTCATCGATGTTTCTAACTCTCTATCCCTCTCTCTTTCTCTCTGCAAAAAAACCAATAAAATATATTTTTAAAAAAAGAAAAGAAAAATAATTTCTAAAACACACCAAAAGATTAGCAGAGCTTGGTTTGAATTAGGGGACTAGGGGTGATCTCCTTTCCTTCCTTTTATATTTCTGACTCTTAAAACATTGCGTAAATAGGTAGATGTTTCCACATGTTTTACAAGACTGTGTTTTGCCGAGACTGGCTTGGCTCAGTGGATAGAGCGTCAACTTGTGGACTGAAAGGTCCTGGGTTCCATTCCAGTTGGGGGCATGTACCTTGGTTGTGGGCACATCTCCACAGTGGGGCGTGCAGGAGGCGGCTGATGGATGTCTCTCTCTCATCGATGTTTCTGACTTTCTATCCTCTCCCTTCCTCTCTGTAAGAAATCAATTAAAAAAAAATTAAAAGAGCAGGTTTCTCAGCTGTGGAACAGAGCTGCTTAGGACTGGGCAGACTTGGGCATCGGTGGGATCAGCTCTGGCCCAGTGGTTCCCACTTCTCTTTCTCATCCTGTCAAGCCCATTCCCCACACATCCCCCCTAATGGAAGTTATTCCCCCCCTCCCCACCCCCATGTGTATCTCAACTTGAGGTTCCCTCTCATTGGCAACGCTGCTGAGCTCCTTTCTTGAAAACGTCTTGACATGCCAGTTGCTTCTGGAAGGCTCCTTGTATGCTTTGGCCGCTGGCTGCTTGGGATGGAGTCTGAGTGGCCAGTCTGCCCCCTCTGGCTTTTGGCCTGCCCCCCCCTCCCTCCCTCGCACTAGGACGAGGGCCCCTGTTCTCCCAGCTCCCGGGAGCTCACTCCGCCAGCCGCTGTGCCATGGCTTCTGATGCCGATGGTCCCAGGGCCACCCCTGAGGTGGCCAGCGTCTTTCCTGTGACTGAATTCCCTGGGCACGTGGCAGTTCTTGTCTCGTTGGATCTCTCACCGGCGTTTGACATCCCGGTACACACTGCTTCTCGCCCTGCTGGCGGGGCTCAGTGGCTGAGCATCGACCTGTGAGCCAGGAGGTCACGGGTTGATTCCCAGGCAGAGCACCTGTCCAGGTTGCGGGCTCAGTCCCCAGGAAGGGACAGGAGGCAGCTGTCCATGATTCTCTCTCATCATCACTGTTTCTATCTTTCTCCCCCTCCCTTCCTCTCTGAAATCCCTAAAAAATATATTTTCAAAACCACAAAACAAACCCACAAACACACTCCTTCTCGCTGAGACCTCTGCCTCTGCACACCATCCCTTGGCATCATGCTCTCCTTACATTTCTAACGGTTTCCTTCCTCGTTTGCTTTTCTCATTCCTTCTCTGCTGTCCACCCTTTAAACATGGGGTTTCTTCAGATCGCCTCTCTCCTCCCTCCGCACGCTCTCTTCAGGTAACTTCCTTTGGGCATCTGTGTGCCAGTGACTACAAATGTCACTGCATTTCGGCAAATCTGGGACTTCGATCTTACGTTCCGTAGAGAAAGACAAGAGCACTCACTGCCAAGGAAATGACACCACGGCTTCTTGCCACATCACTCACAAGATGCCTTGCCTTTTCCGAAATGTCACCGTGTGGAAAATGTATGCCCAAGGGGTGGTGACCTGTGGTCCTGTTGTGCACACATGGGCTGCCGTTTGCAGAGCAGGAGCACCCAGGATGTCCTCAGCACGGGGTCCCTAGGGCCATGGAGAGGAATTGCAGTGACGTGGTCCGGGAAAGCTGTCCTCTCTCTCCAAGGACGCAGGAGGCTTCCTTATCCTGGAGCTCATTGGAAGTGTTGGCGAGATAACACAAAGTTCGCTGGACGACCAGGCAGAGTAACTGAGCCAGGGGGTCTTCGAGGTGGCGGCAAAGTTCTCAAGGTTTATTTCATTTTGTCTCGAGTTGACCGGCTCTAGAATCGCAGTCAAGAACGTTCTGGCTACCTCAAGTGAAAGCCACGTGGTGGAACTGAGCAGGGTCCTGACCTTCCCAGAATGTCTCAGGCAACTGAATGTTAGCTCTGCTTTAATCTTATTTTACTTATTTTTTTTTAAAAAAAAACCTTTATTGTTGAAAATATCACCCAGGTCCCCTTTTCCCCTCATTGACCCCTTTTAGCCCACCTCACCCTCGGCTTCAAGCCTTCACCGGCTCCAAACCTGCACTCTGTGTCCATGGGTTATGCATATATGCATACAAGTTCTTAGGCTGATCTCTTCCCACCCTCCATGAATTTTAAAAATATATATATTTTATTGATTTTTTTTTTTTTACAGAGAGGAAAGGAGAGTGATAGAGAGTTAGAAACATCGATGAGAGAGAGACATCGATCAGCTGCCTCTTGCACAGTCCCTACTGGAGATGTGCCTGCAACCAAAGTATATGCCCTTGACTGGAATGGAACCTGGGACCTTTCAGTCCACAGGCCGACACTCTATCCACTGAGCCAAACCAGTTTCGGCATGAATTTTAATTCCTATTACCTTTACACGTCACGATGTGCCAGCTGTTTCTTCTGTGGTGACACAGACTGGAAAATCATGCTGTTGGTGTTTCCCTAATTGTGTTTTGTCTCTTTTCCTTCTTCTACTTCAAAATACTCTGGGCAGCTGTGCGGTGGTAAGAACTTTTGCCAAATTTTGAAAAGTAGCTCTTCCTGCAGCGGCCTCCACAGGTAACAGGCAGACATTCAGGATTCTATTCTACCCCCAACTGAGTATCTACAGATACTCTAAGTGGTGTGGCTGCCTTCACTTCCATAGGGAGAATAATTCATACTAGCTCTTTTGGTCTCAGAATATGACCATGTGTTCAGTACGATTTTCTCAATAAAGTTTTATTTTGGTTTTAGATATCGCTAACTGGCACATCACCCTAGACCGCTGCTTAATTTAGCGAGGCCCGTTTTAGCATGCAAATTAGTTTTTTCCCATAGAAATGTTCCAAAAATAATAGATCCCCTTGCTCCTCTCTTCCCACAACTCTCTTTCATAATATCTTCGTTGGAGTTGGTTTAAAATAGAATGTTTAATGACAAAAGTTTGAATAAAGTAATCCGATCATGTGGGAATTAAAAAATATTCTCCTTAAAAACTCTTGGGTCAAAGAAGAAATAAAATCTCCAGTTATAGTCTATCTGGAGAGCAAGAATGCAAATACTGCAAGCAAAACTCATAACATGCAGCCAAAAATTTACTTTGGAGGAAAATCATTGGACTTAACATTTTGTTCCTAAACAAGAAGAATAAAACTTAATGAGCTGACTATTAAACCTGAGCTTTTGGAAATAAGGAAACAAAAACCACATATATACCTGCAGAAAGCAAGCTAAAACATTTATTAATAAGCACAAGCAGTAATTAACAATTCGAAAGAGAAAAATTATTACATTGATATGTCCAAGATCTGTTACTTTGAAGAAAAACCTTTGTGCTTTGCTGGCGAGGCTCAGTGGTGTGGACCTATGAATGAAAAGGTTACAATTTTATTCCTGGCCAGGGCACATGCCTGGGTTGAGGGTTCAATCTCCAGTGCAGAAGGCAACTGTTTAATGATTCTCTTTCATCATTGATGTTTCTATTTCTCTCTTCCTTCCTCCCTGAAATCAATAAAATATATATTTTAAAATAAATAAAAAGGAAAACCTTTGCATATCTAGCCACAGAAAAGGAAGAATGTAATTTACAATATTAGGAGTGAGAGAAGAGATAAAGAGAAAGATATTTATCCACAGATAAGAACTAAAGCATTGTAAGAATTGAAAATCAGCCATTAGGAGATAATTTGTAAGTAAAATAAATATCAACTGAGATTTAGTAAGAAATGGAAATATTGAAATACTTATAACCACTTAAGACATTGAAATAATTATGAAAGAGTTATTTCTGAATAAAAAGAGTGTCTGTTTCAAGTAACAACTTATTTGTATATTGAAATCTTTCTAATCAATTGATATAATCATAGCCATGATGAATTCACCTAATAAAAGTAGCACAAAGAGCCAATCTCTCTGAAAAGCATAGATGCAAAAAAAAAACAACAAATGAAACAAACAACAAAAATACTGCTGACAAAACAAAATAATTAGCACAGATAAAATGTAAGCAATATTAAAACATCAATACACCAATTCCAAGTTGGCCATATACCAACAATCTGACTTCTTTAATAACTAAGAAACCTATTATTATTGATAACACAGGACTAATGCTAAAAAGCAAATAATTCATGATGTGTTATTAAAATGGCATACTGTTTATTCCTGATTTTCAAAATTAAAACTCAGTAAACTAAGAATGGATCACTTCTACAATGTGATAAAAAAATATATCAAATTCAATGGTGAGGCATTGGGAGTGTCCCTATTAAAAACAGGAGTGCACAGGAAAAGATACTCAACATCATTAATCATCAGAGAAATGCCAATCAAAATTATAGTGAGAGATCATCTCACCCCTAGCAGAATGGCTGTAATAAAAAAGAGATTATAACAAGCATGGGCAGATATGTGGAAAAATTGGAAACCTCATACTTGGTAGGAATATAAAATAGTACAGCCACTTTGGAAAACGGTCTGAGAGTTCCTATAAAGGTTAAACAAAGAGTTACCATCTGATCCAGCAATTCCATTCCTAGGTGCTGGTGTATACATCCAAGAGAAATGGAACCATATGCCCTCACTAACACTTGTATAAGAACATGCCTAGCAGCAATATTCATGACAGCCAGAAAGTAGAAACAATCCAAAGGACTATCAACTGACAACTGGATAAATAAAGGGTGGAATCTATATAGATAAAAGCCAAATGGTGAAATGACCAGAACGACCAGTCAACCAGTTGCTATGATGCGCACTGACCATTAGGGGGAAGACTTTTGATGCAGGAGCTGCTCCCTGGTGGTCAGTGCACTTCCATAGTGGGAGCACCGCTTGGCTGACTGGGATGAGTGATGTTCCCACAGCAGGTGATCCCCGCAGGCCACGCTCCCCCCAACCAGTGCACGAATCTGGGCACCAAGCCTCTAGTATCCATGTAATGGATTGTTACTTGGCAATAAAACAAAATGAATACGATGCTAAGTTAAAGCAGTTACAACGTATAACATATTCCATTTATATGAAATGTCCAGAATAAGCAAATGCATAGAGACAGAAAGTAGATTGATGGTTGCCTAGTGCTGAGTTGGTTTGGAGGGAATGCTAATGGGTACAGAGTTGTTGTTTTTTCTGGAGGGTGTGGGGAGAGCGGTGATGAAGATGTTTTAAAATTGATTGTGGCAAGGTTTGCACAATGGTAATATGTACAATGCTGTGAATATACTTAAAACCATTGGACAGTATACTTTAAATTGTATGAAATGTGAATTATATCTCAGTAAAGCTGTTATTTTAAAAATGAAGACAACACAAGAGTTGCTGCTATCAACATTATCGTTATTTTGAAGGTTCTAGTTCATGTCATTGAACAAGGGGGAAAAGAGGGATAAATACTGGAAAGGAAAATATAAATTATTATAGAAAATATTCCTCTCTACTCAAGTGACTTTATTGAAGATCCAAGTGACTTATTGAAAGAAATCATTAGAACCAATAAAAGAGCTTTGTAAAGAATCAGTTATAAAACATAAAATGAGGCCATAGGTTACTATCCTTACTGTACAAACTGTTCTGATGAATATGTAAGGAATGATGGTCACCTAGGAGGTAAAGCAGTGATATGAAGACCGTTGATGAAAGAGACAGAGGGATGGAGACCCATTGAAAGAATGTGATGCATATCAGTAACAGAAGTACTTTTTAAAGCTGATAGGTTTTTCAGTGAATATCTTTAAGAAACAACCATTCACCAAGTCTCAAGAAGTATGCAGCCACCCTGGCATAAATGGTCTGACTGGAGAAAATACTTTAAGCACCTAATGCTTTATTGACCTCATTAGATCCCTGGAAATTGGGAAGGAATGGGATGGGACCTGGAAGAGTGGTTTGGTTCTAAGAGCTCAGAGGAGAAGGGACGATGGGTGTCTTGAGTGCTGTTTGCCCTTGGAGTTGTCCTTGCAGTGTTCATTAGGTTGGGTGCCCACCTAGGTCTTCCTGGGAGCAGTTGAGAAGCCTTGGGCTCTCCAGTCACATCAGGACCACAGCTTCTCCATTGGGCTAAAGAATGGGGCAAATTCGACCCACTAGTCCCTAAGCTGCTTGCTGGATGGCCAGTAACCATCCTGACTTGAGGGATGATGGTAGAGCCATTATCCATCCTCAGCTTTTCACTTGCCCCGGAGAGAGTGGTCATTTCCATTTCATTTCATATTGGAATGATCCTGGCGCACACATCATTGAAATTGCTTTGCATGTAAGAAAAATACATGCTTGATAAAAAATTATTTCCAAGAAACCTCTCCTAACAGTTCAAATCAACTCAGTGGTGAGAATTCCATTTGTTAGAGAGATTTCACTATAAGTGAATGTGAGCATCTTAATTTGAGAGGTTTTCCTTGGAAATATACAGAACACTTCTCGGATATTTTTTGCTCCCAGATGTATATTTCTATTTCCTGCTCATTTATGTGGAATCAAACAGCCTTGACACAATTTCTACAACTATAAAACCCACTGGAAAGTATGTTTTCTTTTTAATAGAAAGTGATTCCTATATAGTTATTGTGTGAATGCTGAACTTTGATACACACACTACCTGCCTTAAGTTAGAATTATATAATTACAGTGAAATGAAAACACTGACCTGTTTCAGATATAGAACGGGTAATCTTAAAGAAGAGGTTTTATAAATATTTTGTGGTACCTTAAAGGTTATAGTTAAGTAATTGGGAAAATTTTATCTTTTGATATACAGATTCATATTCTGAGATCTGATTAATTTAAGGGGGAAATTTTTTTTCTCATTGGGAAAATTCGCAAATGGCATTTTGGATTAAGTACAAGATTATCTACTTGTTTTTCACTTTCCTGACTAGCTCCGGTGCTTTAACGATGCCTGTGTCACTTTTCCTAGGTCGAAAATGTCCGCCTGCTAGATCGAATATCTTCCAAAAAAGCAGCCCTCGGAACTTTGTATTTGACGGCTACTCATGTCATATTCGTGGAAAACGCGCCTGACACCAGGAAGGAAACATGGGTATGCATTCCTGATTTCCGTTGCTTGAGGTAGAGAGCTCCATCCTCCACTCTGTTGCTTGTCCCCAGTGTGAGGTGGGGGGACGCTTGGTGTGTGGGTATTCAGTGGACTGTGTGGGGGATGGGACCTTTGCTTTTTCCTATACAGAGTCCCATCTACTTCATCTACATATTCATTTTAAACACTAATTGTTTGGCTATCATCTAAGATAGACCTAGAAAGAGCCAGAGAGATGTTGTTCATGTCTCACCTTCCATCGTGTCAGTCCCAGATACAGTCACTTTATTCTGTTGTCTCCACTTTTCTGATAATTAAAAGGGAGAGAGGAAGGGAGGGAGAGGGGGGAAGGAAAGGGAGGGAAGAGGAAGGGAAGGGAAAGCAAGGGACCTATCATCAGGTATTTCTGCTACACAATCATGGACTAGATATTCTTTATTTTATACAGTGGTACCTCTAGATACGAGTTTAATTCATTCTATAACCTTGAGGCGAGGAAACTATGAGACGCTCGAGTCGAGGTAAACTGGTGGGTCATGTGCAGCTGGCCTATCTGCACAATTACTCCAGTCTCAACTGTTGCTCGTATTTCAGCAAAAATCGCTCGCTTGACAGCTCGTATCTCAAAAATCTCGTATGTTAGGGCACTCATATCTCGAGGTACCACTGTATAGCCCACTCACCAAGCCATCATGACGGGGCCCAGACGGCTGAATGTAGATTGGCCTCTTCTCTGTGCCATAGACACTGTTCTGTTTGTAGCCGAAGGTGGCAGGTACTACTTACTAGAGAGGAATTGAAAGAATGAAATGCTTGCCCATGGAGGACTGAGCCGAGACTCTCCTGAGACAACGGACAAGATTTCCCTAAAATAAGTCTCTGCAGCCAGCCTGACCCCCATCAACTTAGAACACAAGCGCAAGTTGCTATTGAACTTGAGCATTCCACGTGGGATTCGGGAGCATGGTGACCCCTCCCAGCGGAGTCATCTCTGACTTTCTGTTGATTGCAAGATTTATTTTACTAGCTTCTCATGACCTTCTTTCATTTGGGCTATTAACCGCAATCAGCGTGTGACCACCAAAATGTTCCTTTGCCCGGACTTGTGCAAAAAGAGTATGCGCAATCGTTGGCTTCCAATCATGAGCCCGGGTATCCGAAAGCTTGACATAGAAAAAACAAAATGGGAAATGTAGACAGTTGGTTCTTTCCCCAGACATCTCAGTTCTTGTTACCTGCGTGCAGGTAGCTGAGCTAGCTGAAGGGTGGGGAGTGTGGCCCGTCTACCCGTGTGGCTATGAGATCCGTGTCACCCCTTGACCTGTGTATCAGCTGTGTGGACTCAGCTTATCCCCATTCACTTCCGCTTGCAGATTCTCCACAGCCAGATCTCCACCATCGAAAAACAGGCAACCACCGCTACCGGATGCCATCTGCTTATCCGCTGCAAGAACTTCCAGCTCTTACAGCTCATCATTCCCCAGGAGAGAGACTGCCATGACGTGTACATCTCTCTGATACGCCTCACGAGGCCAGGTAAGGCCAGAGGAGCTAGAATGGCACGTGGGCCCACCCTTCAGACATTCACCGTTCACACCCAGCCTGTGTGTATAGCGCTTGAGCATGTACAGTGAGTGTCTCAGGGATCAGACGATGCCCCAGGCCTCTGGAGAGGCCGAGACATCGGAATCAAAGCTTTCCTTTCTCTGAGGAGCTGTCTCTGAGGTGCCTCCTAGAGGAACCTCTGTCATTTCTCTTTTTTTTTTTTTTTAATATATTTTATTGATTTTTTTTTTTACAGAGAGGAAGGTAGAGAGATAGAAAGTCAGAAACATCGATGAGAGAGAGACATCGATCAGCTGCCTCCTGCACACCCCACTGTGGAGATGTGCCCGCAAGCAAGGTACATGCCCCCAACCGGAATCGAACCTGGGACCTTTCAGTCTGCAAGCCGACGCTCTATCCACTGAGCCAAACTGGTCTCGGCTGTCATTATTCTTAGCACTCACTTTATCTCTGGGGGTTCCAAGTGTGTTTGCTTTCCTTCAGGGTAAAATCGCCTTAAAATGATGCCCTTCTGACACCGTGAGAATTAAGTGACCTGGACTGAAGTCTAAGCCCAGACTGACAAATTGTTTCCTCTGGCAAACATCGCTGTCAGACAGTTCCAGTGCAGTCTCCCCGTCTTGGGCCTTTTCAGGCTTGGTGTCTGTTCCCTTTTGATAGTAACATATGTGTCCCAAGGTTCGTACAGTGGTACCTCGAGATACGAGTGGCCTAACATACGAGATTTTTGAGATACGAGCCGTCGAGCGAGCGATTTTTGCTTTGAAATACGAGCAACAGTTGAGATACGAGTAATCGTGCGGATCTGCCGGCTGCACACAACCTACCAGTTTACCGCGACTCGAACATCTCATAGTTTCCCATGCCTCAAGGTTATGGAACGAATTAAACTCGTGTCTCGAGGTACCACTGCATAACTAAACCGTGTTAGCATCATTGAATATTCCAAGTGTGGATCTGTTGAATCTCCTAAACAGAAGCTCTTTCAATGTCCTTGGAAGACAGTTTGGTTGATTTGAGAAGTAACTATATATACAAAAGCCAAACCATGGCATGACCAGAACAACTAGTTGCTATGACACTCACTCCAGCCAGCCAACCAGCCCAATAGGGGGCGGGGCTGGCCGGCCAACCTCCCACGTCCCTTCCCCACAGCACAATCTGCCCCGATCGAAGTGGGCCAACTGAACCCCACCCATGCACGAATTCGGGCACCGGGCCTCTAGTTGTGATATATCCCTCATTTGGGCCTTCCGATTTGTAGCCTATTACCCACTTCTACAGAAGTGTGTGTCGTGTCCTCCTGTATGGCCTCTGTGAGCTATGGGTTCTTATTGTTGAAAAGAAATACACGGTGCCTGGCCAGAATGGCTCAGTGGTTGAGCATCAACCTATGAACCAGGAGGTCACGGTTCAATTGCCACTCAGGGCACATGCCCAGGTTGTGGGCGTGGTCCCCAGTGTGGGGTATGCAAGAGACAGCCGATCCATGAATCTCTCTCATCATTTCTATCTCTCTCTCCCTCCTGCTTCCTCTCTGAGGTCAATACAATGAAACACGTGCCTAAGTGTCTTAGGAGAAGACAGAAAAGAGGTCCTTGAGGTAAAAGCCGTATTCCTGGCAGTGCTCCCCAGAAGTCACCGGGAAGGAAACAGGATAAGGGCTCGCAGTTACTGTGCTGAATGCTTTGCAGTGCAGGACCCGAGGTTTGAGGATGCTCCTCGTGGCCGTGGGTCGGGTCCTCAGTTCCTTAGACCCTGGCTATCCCATTGGCAGGCAGCTCAGAGCTAAAGTTAGGCCGTGCAAACGGTGCCAGGGGCCGTTAGAACCGAGGGTTCTGCCTGCCGTCTTTGAGGGCAGCCGCTTGGAGTGTTTTCCTCTCGCTCTGTGGAGGAGAACGGCAGAGCCCGCCAGGAAAGCGGCTGAACTTTGGGAGGCAGCACTAAAATTGGAACAGAGGTCTGGGAAGATGGACATGAGGTTGCGCGCAGCCGAGAATGCGGGGACAGTCGTGGGCCAGCGGTTTCTGTGTCACTGATTAATGGGTGTATTAATGGGTGTGCTGGATAACAAATGTGCTCCGACCGGATTAATGGGGTTAGGAATAGCCTGGAGACCTGGGAAAGGCTGAGCACTGGGAGATCCCAAAGTGGTGGGGGCTCGGGGCCCGAGGACAGCGAGTGCCGGGTCCCACAGTGAGAGGGTCCCCCACAGGGGGGAATGGCAGCGTTCCCTAGTTTTAAAAATGCACACTTCTTTTCTTTTCTTTTAAATATATTTTATTGATTTCTTACAGAGAGGAAGGGAGAGGGATAGAGAGTTCAAAACATAGATGAGAGAGAGACATCAATCAGCCGCCTCCTGCACGCCCCCTACTGGGGATGTGCCCACAACGAAGGTATATGCCCTTGACCGGAATCGAACCCGGGACCTTTCAGTCTGCAGGCAGATGCTCTATCCACTGAGCCAAACCGGTTTCGGCTGCACACTTTTTCTTAAAAATGAACTTTTGCTAGTTAGTTATTAGACAAACAAGGAAGCCATAGTACAGTGGTACCTCGAGATACGAGTGCCCTAACATACGAGATTTTTGAGATACAGTACGAGCCATCGAGCAAGCGATTTTTGCTTTGAAATACGAGCAACATTTGAGATAGGAGTCATCGCACAGATCGGCCGGCTGCACATGACCCACCAGTTCACCGTGACTCGAGCATCTCATAGTTTCCCACGCCTCAAGGTTATGGAACGAATTAAACTCTTATCTCGAGGTACCGCTGTACTTGATTGAATGAAAGCCATTACCTTAAAAGATTTTAGAAAGTGACCAGCATGTTGAAACATGGTCCTGAGAAGTGACCGGTGGATGAACCGCTGGGTAAGGAGAAGGGACGGTTTGCATAGAGCACAGAAAGCGCGTCAGTAAGTGTGGGAAGCTGAGGCAGGGCCCCAGCGGTGTCACAGTTGAATGTCAGGGCAGCGCTAACATTAGGACAGATCGCAGCCCGTAGCCCTGGAAGTAGGGTTTGGAATCTGGGTGGAGGCGGAATGGGGGTGGAGGGGGTCCCAGCCCGGGCCAGGGGGGACTCATCAGAACCATCCAAGGATCTTCCACAACATACCCTCCCCCTCCTCCAGGTATATCAGAAAAGAGGTGTGTGTGTGCGTGTGTGTGTGTGTGTGTAGTATACTTTGGGTTCTAATGGTACAATCTAGCTCTGTGCTTAGTCGCCAACACAAACCACATACTTTCAGTTTCCTTTATGGACATAGCTAACCCCACGGTCCTGTAGAGGACATTTTTTTTTAATAAAAGAAGAAATGTTGGGGAGTCCATTGAAGTCAAGGCCTGTGAAGGAGATATTTCCCAAGATCTTGAGATTTTCTTTTCCCTGAATTGGGCTTTCTGAGGAAAGGGCAAGCCAGTGACTAACACATTTGGTAACATGTCTTTGGTTTGCCGTTTTAATGAGTTAAGATTGGTCAGAATTTGCCCCGCCTGGTGTGGCTCAGTAGCTAGAGGGTTGGCCCTCCAATGGAAGGGTCATGGGTTCGATTCCAGTCAAGGGTACATACCTGGGTGGCACCCAGGTGGGGTCACAGGGGAGGCAACCAATTGATGTGAAGTTGAGGATTAACAACAGCAACAAAAATATTGGTAAGAATTTGGTCATGGCCCTGACCGGTTTGGCTCAGTGGATAGAGCATCGGTCTGCAGACTGAAAGGTCCCAGGTTCGATTCTGGTTGAGGGCATGTACCTTGGTTGAGGGCACATCCCCAGTAAGGGACGTGCAGGAGGCACCTGATTGATGTTTCTCTCTCATCGATATTTCCAACTCTCTATTCTTCTCCCTTCCTCTCTGTAAAAAATCAATAAAATATATATTTAAAAAACAAGAATTTGGTCATGGACTATAAAGATGGCAGTATAAAAATAATGTAGCCAATTCAGTGAGTTTCTTAATCCTTAGTAAAGAAATAACGTAGGTTAAAATAAGGGTGTGGCCCAAGTGAGAAAATAAGTTAGAGTCAAAGTACACATCCGGTTACACACTTTCTGATTAAAAGAAGACCCCTATTTCTTTTTTTTAAATATATTTTTATTGATTTTCCACAGAGAAGAAGGAAGAGGGATAGAGAGCTAGAAACATCAATGAGAGAGAAACATCAATCACCTGCCTCCTGCACACCTCCTACTGGGGATGTGCCCGCAACCAAGGTACATGCCCTTGACCGGAATCGAACCTGGGACCTTTCAGTCCGCAGACCGACGCTCTATCCACTGAGCCAAACCGGTTTCGGCAAGACTCCTATTTCTCAGAGGACTTCCATTTTCCCCAGGTTGTTTATTTTTTTCTCCCTCTACTTTGCTGCCTACTGTTTATCTTTGTAACAGTTCTTTTTCCCTCTGTAGTGTTTGTGGGCCCTTTAACATTTAAACCATCTTTGTTATTTCTCCATTTTTCCTAAACTATTTTTTTTTGTTTGTTTTATCTTCCCAATTCTTAAAATCTCATAATGCTCGGCTGGTGTCGCTCAGTGGTTGAGCATCAGCCTATGCACCAGCAGGTCATGGTTCAATTCCCAATTAGAGCACATGCCCAGTGGCTCAACCACCTGTAGGGGGCCTGCAGGAGGCAGCTGATCAGTGGTTCTCTCTCATCATTGATGTTTCTCTGTCTTCCTCTCTGAAATCAATAAATGTGTGTGTGTGTGTGTGTGTGTGTATTATATTTTTATTTTTTAGGACAGATTACAGCCTATATAGCCTTGGAAGTAGAGTTTTGAATACTCAAAAAATAAAATATCATAATTGATATAGTGTTATTTGCTTACAGTCTTGGTCTGGTCCTTGCAGCATCAGCAGATTTTACAGAGGCCATTTCCTGCCTATTGATTATACTGACCTCTCAGTCCACAGGTCTCTTCCCCTGAGTGTGAGCCTCAGCAGTCCTGACAGTTACTGTGAACACTTGTTTGTTGAAAATACACAGGAAAAGTCTCATTTTTATGTTAAGTGCAAGGTCCAGTAATAGCCGTGCTATCTTCTCGCCCCTCTTTAAATGGCTTTCAGGTTCATTTATTCTCCGTTGCCTGATTTAGGCAGACCATTTGGAGCCATTGAACTTTCGGTTGTAAACTCTTGAACCTGAAAATCCCCCATTTCTGCGTCCTTCCGGTGACTTTCCCTTCCCTCACCCACCCTTCCCATCTGAGGCTGCTGATTCATGCTGGTTTTTCCTTTCAACTTAAAAAAAAGAAAAATGTGTAAGGGACACAATCAATCCTGTGATGATTACATCATCCGGTTTTTACCTTGGTGGTGACACGTTTCCCTTTGATTTTGTAAAGCGCTTTTTATTCTCCTATTAAGTTACTTCTGCTAGGTAGTCTAGAATAAGAGGAAATGGTCCCCATATTTTTTCCCCTAAATATTCTGTTTTCATAACCTTTCTCCTGGTCCCTGGGAAACAGCGGGTTATTTTTCTTCCTCCCCCGGTGCTTTACCCGCAGCTCTCGGACCGGGAGGAATGCACAGCCCGTCCCGTCGGGTGGGAGGGAGGCGGCAGAGGTGGGTGCCCGGGCAGGGCCTTCTGTGGGCCTGGGGGTTCCAAGTGGAAAGCGTGCATCTTCTCCAGGAGGCAGGGAGGGGGATGGTCTGAGAGGGATGGGGTTGCCGAGAGCAGCGGGTCCTGAAGCCATCGTGGGGACACACGCTGTGTCAATGATGAGGGGCAGGGCTAGGGTTAGGGTTAGGGTTAGGGTTACACCCATGAAACACGTATCTCTGGACGTGGGTCGAGCATCTGTGTCTTATGTGTCTGCTTAGTCCCGAGACACTGATTTGGCTTCTCTAGAAACATAGGCAAAGTGCTGTTCACGCCAAATGGAATGTGGTACAGTGGTACCTCGAGATACGAGTTTAATTCATTCTGTAACCTTGAGGCGTGGGAAACTATGAGACACTGGAGTTGCGGTAAACTGGTGGGTCGTGTGCAGCCGGCTGATACGCGCGATGACTCCTATCTCAACTGTTGCTCGTATTTCAAAGCAAAAATCGCTTGCTCGATGGCTCGTATCTCAAAAATCTCATGTTAGGGCACTCGTATCTCGAGGTATCACTGTATTTTCAGAAATTACCATTTTTCTTTTTTTTTTCTTTTTTTAAAAAATATATTTTATTGATTTTTTACAGAGAGGAAGGGAGAGAGAGAGTTAGAAACATTGCTGAGAGAGAAACATGGATTAGCTGCCTCCCTCTTGCACACTCCTTACTGGGGATGTGCCCGCAACCAAGCTAACATGCCCTTGACCAGAATCAAACCCGGGACCTTTCAGTTCACAGGCCGACGCTCTATCCCTTGAGCCAACCCGGTTTTGGCCCGTTTTTCTTTCTGAACAGATGGAAACACCTTCGCGTCTGTGTTTGTTGAGCAAGTACATGATGTAAGTAGGTCACTAAAGACTAGGATGATTCGCACTTAACTCTTCCTGGAAGTTTCAGCGAGAGGCACCCATTCCATTCACCACCCCGGCCTGAGGCGGGTGGCGTGTTGGCTTCTCGTGGGAGGAGCTCCTGTGTCTCCCCTCCCCCCGTGATGTCCCCCTGTGACAGGGCCCAGGGGCGAGGCCTTCCGGGCACCTCCTGTGAAACCTGCCGCCACTGACAGCTAAAGGCACCCCCAGGGGCCGCGGCAGCCCGGACTCCGGGATGTGAACAGCCAGCCGAGTACTGGCCACGTCTGATCTAAGAGGGGCGACCCGTCCATCAGGGACTTGACCTTCCTCCAGGGGACAGACAGCTCAGTGTTTTCTCAGTTTGGCTTCCGTAAAGCCCGGCGATTTCTCCAGCCCTCCTCGTGTTTCTCACCGACCCCCCTGCACCGGCGAGGTCAGCCACGCTCTCTCTCAGGCTCTCTCAAGGTCGTATCTCTACGTCGGCGATCTCAGCGAACAAGAAAATGCACACGCCTGCGCACACCCACACGACACAGCTGCCGTCCGTACACAGTGTCGCTTACCATCTTAGCTGATTGAGTTGAGCCACAGAAAAGTGAGACTGTTCTGGGAAGAGCCGGCTTGACCCCGGCACATCCTTCCCATCGCCGAGTGCCATCTTCATGAGTCAGGCTCTGACACATCCCGCTCACCGCAAGCGCCATCGGCCGGAGACGCCAAAAATGTTCCCCGGAGAAAGCCAGGTCCCTGAGCGAGAGAAGAGCGAGGGAGGGAGGAGCGATGGTGGGACATGAAGTCCCCTCGTCACACACTTACAAAGAGGCCCAGAGGCAGAAGAATCGTCCTCTCAGATTCTAAACCATCTGAGAGGTATTTTGCAGGAGCTGGAGCCGGGGGGAGGGGGAGCGAATATCATGAATGTGAACGCTTCTGAGACATTTGTCACCGCGTTAATGGCCCTTTTTCGTTTCCCCGGTAGACTTCTCCTGGGCTGGTGAGACGTTTGCCCACATTAGCAAGGCTGTGCTCTGATGGACAGAAATGTAGGTTTCTCTGCCCTTATACTAGAGGCTCTGTCTGAACGTGGGAAGGACAGGTGGTGGATCTCCCTTTTCTTTGAAAAATAACTGAACCCCAAAACCTCACGACTCCGGCAGAAACCCCTTCTCCTGTCTCCCAGTTGGAGGGCAATCTTCTTAACGCCCGTCACAAACATCCCTGCTTTCCTTCCTGCACGGGGTCCTGGCCCCTTGCCAGTGATGACGAGCGTGTGCCCCTGCGCAGAGCACTCAGTCACCGTAGATGGCGATTCTTCTGCCTCGGGCCTGTTTGTAAGTGTGTGACGAGGGGACTTCATGTCCCACCATCGCTCCCCCCTCCCTCGCTCTTCTCTCGCTCAGGGACCTGGCTTTCTCCGGGGAACATTTTTGGCGTCTCCGGCCGATGGCGCTTGCGGTGAGCGGGATGTGTCAGAGCCTGACTCATGAAGATGGCACTCGGCGACGGGAAGGATGTGCCGGGGTCAAGCTGGCTCTTCCCAGAACACAGTCTCACTTTTCCGGGGCTCCGTCAGCTAAGATGGTAAGCGACACTGTGTACGGGCGGCAGCTGTGTCGTGTTGGTGGCACAGGCGTGTGCGTTTTCCTGTTCGCTGCAATCGCCGATGTAGAGATACGACCTCGAGAGAGACAGAGAGAGAACGTGGCTGACCTCACCGGTGCCTTACAGTCTTTGACCTTCACTCTTATGAGTCAGGGCGTGTGCCTGGTGGGAAAGCATGAGAGTTCAATAGGACACCTATCTTTCTTCCTCCTCCAACATGAGCTGCCTCGGCCATTGTGTGAGTTTTCCTTGCAGGCTGCCTGTGTGACGCTGAGACCGCGCGAAGGGCCCCCAGAGGCACCCATTCAGGGGTGCTCCCTTGTCCACACCGTGTACTTCAACAGATTAAGGAATGAGGTGGGACCTCAGCCAACAGCGAGGGGCAAAACATCTATTAGAGCAGCGGTTCTCAACCTGTGGGTCGCGACCCCTTTGGGGGTTGAATGACCCTTTCACAGGGGTTGCCTAAGACCATCGGAAAATGCAGATATTTACATCACGATGCATAACAGTAGCAACATTTCATGGTTGGGGGTTACCACCACATGAGGAACTGTATGCAAGGGTCGCGGCCTTAGGAAGGTTGAGAACCACTGTATTAGAGGAAAACGGGGTGATTAAGGATATGGAACAAGGACAGACGGGATACAATGGTGGCCGATCAGGGCAGAAGAGGGAAGGATCTGCCTGGGAGGAGCAGTGAGGAGGAGGGAGAGGGGGGTAGGAACATGTATGAACAGCCAGCCTGCCTAAGTCAAGTTCAGGCCCCCCACTTGCTAGCTGTGTGACCCCGGGAACATTCTCCCACGTCCCTTTGCTCGGATTTCTCTCTGTAGGATGAGGCCCATCGAGGTGCCTGCTGGGTGGGTTCATGCATTTAACTAGAACAAATCCGGCTGAAACAAGGGTTTGGTGAGTTAGTCAGCCACGGGTCGCGATCACCGGAAGTGCTGAGATCTGTACTGTCCGGTGTGGTAGCTGCTGGTCATGTGTATGGGTAGCTGCTAGGGTTTGACATGTGGCTGGAATGAGTTAAGATGTGCTGGTCAGACCCTAGCTGGTTTGGCTCAGTGGCTAGAGCGTCAGCCTGCAGACTGAAGTGTCTTGGGTTCGATTCTGCTCAAGAGCACATGCCCAGGTAGTGGGCTTAATCCCCAGTAAGGCAGCCGATCAGTGATTCTCTCTGATCATTTATTTTTTCCCTCTCTCTCTTTCTCCCTTCTGCTCTGAAATAAATTAAAAAAAATAAATGTGTTGGGAAGTGTGAATTTCAAAGACAGTACAACCCAAAATATAGATGCTATCAATGAATAAGCTTTATAATATGTACATGTTGAAATGGCAATCTTTTAGATACACTGGTTCAATAAGTTATATTAGTAAAATGAATGTCATGGTTTCTTTTCAGCCTTTTAACATAGCTCCGAGGACCCTAACCAGGACGTACGGGGCTCGTGTAGATTCCTGCGGGATAGCCCTGCCCGCAGGGAAAAGCAGAGCCCACAAACCAAATCCTCGCTGTTATTGGGGGAAAGGGGAACGGGTCCGGCCTCAGAGGCATAAAAGGCAGAGAGATCCTGGCAGACCTGGAGGAAGGACTGCATTACATGTTCCTCAACTTGCCCCTCTTGACCAGGGTGCCCTGCCCTCCGAATGGGTGCTTTTTTGGGGATCCTATAAATACCGGCTGAGCAGCGCAGTCATGACATTTATGCGGTCGTAAAAAGCTCCGATGTTTTCAGTGCAAACATATAAATATACCCTGCAGCTTTCTTTCCCAACTGTGTTCTTTTTTAAAACTGCGAGCATCAGAATGTGGCAGCAGCCTGGCCACCGGCCCATCTCCCAGAGGCCCTCCCAAACCCAAGCTCAGTAGACATAACCTTGACCTCCGATGAATGCAACCGTTCTTAATTAATATTTATGCTTTGTAGCTTATGTGGCCCGGAGGATATATTTGCTTTCAAAAGGAAGGAAGGAAAAAAGGAAGGAAGGCAGGAAGGAAGGAAGGAAGACAGGAAGGAAGGAAGGAAGGAAGGAAGGAAGGAAGGAAGGAAGGAAGGAAGGAAAGAAGGAAGGAAAGAAGACAGGAAGGAAGAAAGGAAGGAAGAAAAGGAAGGGCTGAGACTGGTCTGGCTCAGTGGATAGAGCATCGGCTTGCGGACTGAAAAGTCCCAGGTTCGATTCCGGTTGGGGGCATGTACCTTGCTTACGGGCACATCTCCACTGTGGGGCGTGCAGGAGGCGGCTGATCGATGTCTCTCTCTCATCGATGTTTCTGACTTTCTGTCTCTCTCCCTTCCTCTCTGTAAAAAAATCAATAAAATATATATTTAAAAAAAAAAAGAAGAAGGAAGGAAGGAAGGAAGGAAGGAAGGAAGGAAAAAGGAAGGCAGGCAGGCAGGCAGGAAGGAAGGAAGGAAGGCAGACAGGAAGGAAAGGAAGGAAGGGAAGGAAAGGGAGGGAAGGAAGGAAGGAAGGAAGGTAAAAAGGAAGGAAGGCAGACAGGCAGGAAGGAAGGAAGGAAAGAAGAAAGGAAGAGAAGTCCAGCCAGTATGGCTCAGTGGTTGAGCATCGAACTATGAACCAGGAGATCACAGTTTCGATTCCCGGTCAGGGCATGTGCCTGCATTGCGGGCTGGATTCCCAGTGCAGGAGGCAGTCAATTAGTGATTCTCTCTGATCATTGATGTTTCTCTCTCTCTCTCTCCCTTTCCCTTCCTCTCTGAAATCAATAAAAATATATTTAAACAAAAAAGAAAGCACAGAACGGAGAAGACCTTGTTTCTGAAATGAAAGAAGCTCCTGCAGAGTTGAGCCCAGCTGCCCCGGGTCTCCCCATCCTCGCTGGGAGGCGGTGGGTGGCCCAGGCCCCAGGACCGGGCACAGTGGGTCCCGGGGTGAGGGCTGGGCCGGCCACTCCGGGGGGCTCCAGCCAGACAGAGGCACTTTGCAGGGCTTCGGAGCTGCAGGGACGGAGCTTGACGAGGCTGACTCCTCTCTCCTCGCAGTGAAGTACGAGGAGCTGTACTGCTTCTCCTTCAACCCGCAGCTGGACAAGAAGGAGCGGGCGCACGGCTGGGCGCTGCTGAGCCTGGGCGACGAGTACCGGCGCATGGGCCTGCCCGGCGAGCACTGGCAGCTCAGCGACGTCAACAGAGACTACAGGGTGAGTGCGTGAACAGAGACTACAGGGTGAGTGCGGGGGTGGAGGGGGTGAGGAGGGGTTGGGAGGCACTCGGTGGCAGCTGGCCTCCGTCCCCGGCGTCACCATTGCCACAGCTTCCGTGGCTCCTGCTCGCCCTCCTCTCCTTTCTGTCACCGGTATAGACGCGAACCTGTGGCTTTCTGCGTCTCTCTCTGTGATTGCTGGGTGGGTGCCCTACCCATTCCCGGAATCAGAGAGTCTGCACGAGGAAGCCAGGGGACCCTCCCCTCCACACCCTTCCTCTAGCGCAGCGGTTCTCAACCTGTGGGTCGCGACCCCTTTTGGAGTCGAACGACCCTTTCACAGGGGTCGCCTAAGACCATCAGAAAACACCTATTTCCCATGGTCTTAGGAACCAACACACCGCTCCTCGGTGTAGCCAAGTGTAGCCGTGTAGTTTACTGTTGTCATAGGAAGACTGTTGGCCATGCTACACCACGATTCAAGACAAAATTTCATTTATTTGTAATTAGAAATAAATACTTCACAGTATACAATTACATACTGTTTTTGTGATTCATCCCTATGCTTTAATGATGTTCCATTTGTAACAACGAAAATACATCCTGCCTATCAAATATTTACATGACAGTTCATAACAGTAGCAAAATGACAGTGATGAAGTAGCAACGGAAATAATTTTATGGTTGGGGGTCACCACCACGTGAGGAGCTGTCTTAAAGGGTCGCGGCCTTAGGAAGGTTGAGAACCGCTGCTCTAGCGGTGGAGGGAATGGGAACCCCAACAGGCCGAGTGGTGGGACCCCTGGCCAAGCGTGAGGTGGGAGGGCCTGCCAGGACCTGGTCTCCCCTGAGTCTTTGTATAGCGCGGCCAGTGAGGAGTGGGGCGGCCACAGGGGCGGATGGCAGTGGACCCGCTGAACTCTCGATTGGTACCCAGGGTCACCAGGAGGCTTCCCTGGAAAGATGTGGAGAACTGTGTCTGCACTCTCCCAAAGGGGAAGGGGGGGGGAGGGAAGCAGGAGTGGCAGACCCACCCCATGCTCCTCCGCATGGTGGGCTTACAGGTCGGCATTGGTTTCCCCATTCATTTTTATTTTTTATTATTACTTTACTAGAGGCCCGGTGCATGAAATTCATACATGGTGGGAGGGGGGACTTCTCTTAGCCCACACTGCACCCTCTCCAATCCGGGACCCCTCCAGGATGTCTGACTGATGGTTGTCCTATTGCCCCCCGTCCCCCCCCGCCCCCCCTCCCCACACTCCCCCTATCACCTCCCTCCCACTGCCGGCTTGGTTACCACCAACTGCC
>PVJN01030695.1:0-25478 GCA_004026805.1 Lasiurus borealis | reverse complement strand
TCGTCTTTAGCACTAGAGGATACCCCGAGACCAGCAATTGGTCCCCTATGCACATTTTTACAGACTGGCTGCTGCCAATGGTCTGGCCATCTGGTATAATCAATGGCAATAACAATTTCTTATCCAAGGTTTCCCTTTTTCAAGTAAAAGAACTCTGAGAACTTTCTGCTTCACAGATATCCAAAATATCACTCAAAGCTACAAATCTTTGTACATATTTAACACCACAATACAAAAGCTCAGCAAGTCACTCCTTATTCTCTTCAGAGATCCAGACATCATTAATAGTGAACAAGGCATTCATTTTTTTCTCAGACTACCAAATTCTGGACACACACACACACATTCAACAGAGCATTCACTTGTCCAGTCAATGATATTACTTGGTCTCTGACTGCAAGCTTCATAGAGAAACACAATGGATTACTTGAAGAAGTTAAAATTAAATTAAATATAACATGACACAACTCAGTGATCAGTGAAACATTAGAGATGAATTGTAATAAAGAGTCTGGCTCCATTTTTCATGTTTGATCACTGAAGCTTCCAAGCCTTACTCCCTTTTGCCCCACATTTGAGTAAGCATATAAGAAAACAGTGGTGATCCCTCTCTTGGTGACAGCAGGGAAGTTCAACCCATCAAAATAGCCCATGCATGGGAACTCACCCTAACCCATACTCTAATTACAGTAAAACCAAAGCTACTAGCCCCTTCTTTTATTCAATTTAAATGGACCTGTTTGGAAGCTTGCTCTACTCTCCCTATAAAGCCTCATGATATAATAACTTATTGATACCATTTTGGTGCATGTGAGATACCATCAGCCTCAATTTCAAAATCGATTTGAGGTAAAGAGTTGATCCCACTCCTTTCAAGGAAAGCAAAAAAACAGAGATTCTATCAATTAATAACTAATATAAAACATAGATCACATTTCTAATGAAAGGTAACAGCATCTCCAGAAAAAAACTGACTTCTAGTCACAAAAGGGGATTTTTTTTTTGCAATTGTACCTGTGAAGGAAGAAGACATTTTAGAAACATATATAACATATCACATACTCCCTCTTAGCTACAAATTAATTTCCCTTTAAATATATTTGTAAAAGCTTACTTTTTGCCAGGCACAAGAATGCAATACTGAAAGCCATCATCTGTACAGAAATCCTAATAAAGCGTTTTAAAGAACTACAATGTCACAGCCACCCTGGTATTGTTAATCCTTGAAAAGGGGTGTCAGCATTGCCCTAGAAAGCTTTATTAATACTATAGCCCTAACACATTTGACAAACCAAAAAACAGTAGCAGCAGGAGGATTTAAATTCTGAGTAGGTTTCATACAAATGAAGGGTCTGGAAGAGCTAATGATATTGACAACTGCCTTATCAACCAAAAATCTGCTGTTGTCTTGTGAAAATCTTCTTGATGGGCAGGCATTTGGTTTGTGTCTGTAAATTACTGTAAGAATAAAAAGCTTCCTTTGGAATGAAATACATTCTAGGGGTGCTAATACTGTTCAGGAAAGGGGAAACTTGATTCTGGAAGTCTCTTCTTTTGTTGTTCAGTCCAATCCTACACAGAAGATACCAATTTCTGCTTCCAATGAAAAGAAAATAAATCTGTATTTATGTTAAAATGTGAAGCAAAAAAAGTACCTCCAGAGGCATGCCTGCCGATCAAGATTGTACTCCTAATCAGGGCTCTTCAGAAATACTGCATTTCCCCAGAATGATATTTCATTTTCTTCCTTTATCAAACACTGATCACAAGCCTCACAGAGATCTTTCTGGGTCTAACTTCCATTCTTCTTGCCTTGGTTCTGAACTCATTGTTTTTGGAGCTTGTTTTCCTTATACCTTATTGGTCAATTTGATGGTAGTTTCAGCATCCTGTTAGCTTTGGGATAAATCTTCTATTTAATCCAGCCTTGTCTATGGGTTTATAAACTCACATATACTTCCATTCTATCAAAATGTTCACCCTGGCATTAGTTCCCTTTGAACATATATGCTTCTCTCTTTCTCTTTCCTAGGAGTCACTGTGTTTCACTATTCCTATGTGAAAATAATTCATAATTCTAATGGAAGGCTTTTTACTTTTTCCACCCTCTCTCCTTACACACACACACACACACACACACGCACACGCACAGCTTCTCAGGATTCACAATCTCAACAAAGCAGAACAACAAAAACTTGAACTCTTTCTATGAGCTGCACAGCTGATGAACCCCTCTGATCTCCACTCAGCCCTATAGGTTGTCATTCATCTTTCCATAGGAAAAAAAATGCGGCTCAGAATCAGAGGGGAAGACTGGCAGTACTAGAACCTGGCAGAACAGAGATTACAAGCTTTGATTTCTAGGTGCTTTCAGAACCCCCAGCAGCCTCAGGTGGGTCCAGCTCCCCACCACTGGGCCTTGAGATCAAGACCTGGGACATAGAGGGTCAGGCCACTCTGTTCATCCATTCCATCTTGAAAAGTGCTGGTAACACCAGGAAAATATCCAATAGCTTTTTCTGGAAGGCTGGCCTAATGTCCACCAACCAACCTAATCTTTAAGGGAAATCAAGTGACAAAACAAACCGAGGAAGCAGAGTTTTACTCCTTGGATTCTCTGCCTACTTTCCTCGGGGGTCCAGCCCACTTACATATAAACCAAAGGTGCTGAATGCTGAGTAAAAATAATCTTCTTCTCTACTTAGTCTGATATTCCTTCCCATTTTTCCCCTTGCACAGTTGTAGAGGGAAGCAAGCATTTGAACACTGGCTGAAGAAATCAAGTTTGAACTTTGAACTTTGCAAATATGCAACATAAAAATAATAAAAATGACGGAGAAATGTCAGGAAGAAAAGAAAAACGAAAAACACACATTTAAGAAACTCACACGATGTGAATTCTTCCGTAAGCTTTGGATTTCCTTAAAGGTGACAAGGAATGGTATTTCTCCTATCATTTTCTCTCTCTAATCTATTAGAGAGATTTCACAGAAAGCACATTTGATCATGGGTACTGAATTGGAACATTCTATTTGTGAAAAACCTGTCTTGCCTATTTATATAAAAGAGGAGGGGAACTGGGAACTCGAGTAAGAGAAGTTAATACGGTAATTAAGACAATAATAATTCTCTTCTTACTTTTACCATTAAAAACATTTTAACATTTGAAGGAATGAATAATATCCTAACGGTCTCTGCTATTCAATGATACAATTCATTAGGAGAGAGCAAAGAGAAATTTCGTGAGCATTAAGAATACTGTGTAAGGGGAAAATGAAGGCCAGTATTACAAGCCCCGTGGCCAAAATCAGAAATGAATAATTAGATTGGTGCTCAACATTCACAGGCTGCCCAGACACATATTTTTAATCCTAACCACATTTCCAAAAGAAAAAAAGTAGACACACCTGGAATGTTATCTTGCAAAAGTATTAAAGATGCACTATAAATTTTGTCTACGTGCTAATGATAATTCAGTCCTCATTAAGTGTCGGTGCTGACAGCAATCCACATTTGAGCACAGCAGGCCCTCGCAAATTTATTTTCCCTTTGTTAAATCGAGTTTACTTTAATAGTTTACTGAGCAATAGAAGCTGTGTGAGGCTGTAAATCGATTTCTACCTCTGATCCAACACAGGGTGTTTTAAATGGCAGCGCCCACTCTCAGAGGACATGCAGCAGCTTCCAGGCTTCCAAAGAGATGGGGCTGTGCCTGAGGAGGGGGGGGGGAGCAGATTATGTTTAGTTACGAATAGGCTGTCAGAGAGATAAGTCCCCCTTTCTCCTTTCAGTGTTTCCCCAAGTGAAAATGGTGCCAGGGCAGCAGGTGGGAGGCGCTAGGGCGCTGTGAAGTGGGGAGGATGGTGGCTCTATCTAAACCGGACCCACACTCGCATTTCGCATTTTGGTTAGGGTGTGGTGACACCCTTGGCTGGATTGTGCTGCAGTCACTGGGATGGGAGGTGGAACTCTCGGGGGCAGGCGCGGCAGAGCCAAACGCCCAGAGAGCGCCCCGTTTTAGGCAGTTTTGCTAACAAAATAAAAATCACGAAGCACACACCCCCGCCGCCGGGTTTGCGTCCTCTGAGTCCAGCTAGGATACCTGGCAGTGCCAGGGGTCTTCACAACCCATCTTTGGTGAGTGAGAGAAGGCTGGGGACTCAGGCACCCGCGCAGTGACAGCTCTAAGGCACCAGAGGGCGCCGTGCTCACACCATGCTTTCCCTGTGAGCTGATCACCAGAAGGAAGTTGGGGAACTTTGGGAGGGTAAGGACATGAGGGAATCTTTTTTTTTTTTTTCTTTATTGCTTAAGGTATTACATATGTGTCCTTATCCCCCCATTGTCCCCTCAAGCCCCCGCCCCCGCTCATGCCCTCACGCCCCTGGTGTCTGTGCCCATTGGTTATGCTTATGTGCATACTTACAAAGTCCTTTGGTTGATCTCTTCCCCTTAACCCTCCCTCCCCTACCTTCCGGTTGAGGTTTGAGCATCTCATGGATGCTTCTCTGTCTCTGGATCTGTTTTTATTCATCAGAATCTTAACTAGCTCACTCAAATCGCAGCCCACAGGGAGGGGCCTGCACTTCTCAGAAACATCCCATCTGGTAATATCTGATGACAACCTAGCAAGACGCAAATGAAGGAGGGGGAGGCATCCATAACACCTACGGGAAGCTCAACCAAATGTCATGTTTAAACTGCTGAGGATGAGCAATTGCTGTCAGATCCTACCCTGCAATACCTCACAATCCCCCGGAGCTGACTGTATCCTGAGGTACATCCCACCTCAGAGATGCAAAGGTGCCACACACCAAAAGGGTCGTCCTGTGTGGACTGCCATAGAACTGCATAATAACCATCAAAATAGCACCTACTACTGCCTCCACTGCTCTGAGTGCTTTCACATCAATCATCTTAGCCCCACTTCACACATGGGAAAACTATTCAAGTTCACACAGAAATTATGTTCTTTTTGCAGTCTGCACTGCCTCCCTGATGGGGCAGCACAGCTGGCAAAATGCCTTATAAACTTCCTCAAGCCAGAAGGTAATATTGGAACTAAAACTATGCATATGAGTTTGTAAGATTAACTTGGGCTCTAATTCCTTTTCACTTTGGAAATAACCCCCAAAGCTTCCTCTGGTGTCTTCACTTGAGTTAGATGATTATACACAAAAAGAGCCACAAACACCCAGAGCCTTTTCTTTCATACTCTCAGGCATGGATACTTGCTAGTATCTGTGCCCAAGATCTGCTTTCTGCTAACAGAGGGATAGAAAAGCAACCGGTGTTCCACATGTATCACCAAGCACACTTATATGAATTGCTAGTGCAGACCTCCTTCCAGAAGTCTGTACCAGCTCCTTCAGCCCACATTAGCTTCTCCTGTCTTACATGCCTGCCCCCGCAACAGGACTTAATGTGTAGCAACTTGCTTGTTTCCTTCTCCTATTTTCTTTTCTTTTCTTAATATATTTTATTGTTTTTTTACAGAGAGGAAGGGAGAAGGATAGAGAGTTAGATAGTTAGAAACATCGATGAGAGAAAAATATCGATCAGCTGCCTCTTGCACACCCCCTACTGGGGATGCCGCAACCAAGGCACATGCCCTTGACCGGAATCGAACCTGGGACCCTTCAGTCCGCAGACCGGTGCTCTATCCACTGAGCCAAACCGGTTTTGACTCCTCCTATTTCTCCTATTTTCTGATCTCTCTCTCTCTCTCTCTCTCTCTCTCTCTCTCTCTCTCTCTCTCTCTCTCTCTCTCTCGTGTGTGTGTGTGTGTGTGTGTGTGTGTGTGTGTGTGTGTAACCAATGAGTTGCTGAGAACCATGGGAACAGAGGCCTTATCAGAACTGTGCACATAGCAGCTCTCAGGGAGTTATGAAAGTGAATTATGGCAGCATCTCTGTTTACAACATCAATTACTTCCCACCAATTTAACAAGGTAGTCCTGTTTGCTTTTTCCTCTAGTTTGGGGGTTTTAGGTTTGTTTATTTGAAATGATGAGCCCTGCTAACCTGTATAGTTGGTATAAAGACAACAGTAATTATGCAAATGTGAATGATTTCCTTTGCACTATGAATGTCCATTGCATCCTCTCTTCTCCTTTGGATCCTTGTTTCATCTCTCCTTTGTCTGTGTCTTTTGATAACTTATAGTCACCTATTCTACAGAAAGCCAACACAAATTAATGCTAATAAGAAACACTTCCAGAAAATTCCCATCTGCTTTGCCATTTGCTAGAATGTGCTGGGCTAGATCTCTCCCTCCACCCCATAATATAGTACCCAAACTGGATATTACTAGTAAGAAATGGAAAGGTGAACAGTGAGGGGGAAGAAATGAGGACTGATGAGGAAACATGAAAAAAGCAGAATGTGGGAGGGTGGTGGAAATTGAGAAAGCAACAAAGACATATGAATATTTCAGAACCCAGTAACTGGAGAAATGGAATGTTATAGACTTAATGAATGTTTATATTCTGCCAAAATTCACATATTGAAATCCTAATCCTCAATGTGATGATATAAGGAGATACAGCCTTTGAGAGGTGATTAGGTCATGAGGATATAGTCATCATGAATGGGATTAGTGACCTTATGAAATAGACTTTAGAGCCCAACTGGCATAGCTCAGTCATTGAGCATCAACCTCTGAACCAGGAGGTCACAGTTTGGTCAGGGCACATGCCCGGGATGAGGGCTTGATTCCTGGTAGGGGGTATGCAGGAGGCAGTCAGCCAATGATTCATATCACTGATGTTTCTATCTCTCCCTCCCTCTCCTTTCCTCTCTGAAATCATTAAAAATATTTTTAAAAAGAAATAAACCTTACAAAATGCTCTTATTCCTTCTGCCATATGAAGACACAATGAGAAGAAAGCTATCTATTAACCAGGAAGTGAAACCTCACCAGGCACAGAGTCTGTTGGTTCCTTGATCTTGGACTTCCCGACCTCCAGAACTGGGAATAATAAATATCTGCTGTTTAATTTCTGTTTGGTTATAGCAGCGCATAATGACTAAGATTCAATGATGGCTGAAAGAATTGGAATTTCATGATGGATCATGTATGTCACCCAAGTAGTTCCATTCAAAAGGCACACACCTGTAGAAGCTCTAGAATTTCCAGATCCACCCCATCATGCTGAGCTACTACCTTAGCTTGAATATGAATTCTAACTAGCTACCTGCTTTGGGTTGAAAAGGACAGAGTGAGTTTTATTCAGGCTCCATTTATAAAGGGTTCACCTTATGAATAAATAAATTTAGTTAATGATCCCCAGTGGCTACTAACATCACAAAGAGAGAGACAACCAGACATCATGCAACTCCTGACAGCAGCATATAGCACCATCTATGAAAGAATCTTTCTAAAATGTAAATGCAAATATAAGCATCAATCCAAATACCAATTTACAAAGGACAGAGGAGATATTAAAAAACATCACGGGGAGTTCCATTTTTAGTTTATTTTTATTTTTATTTTTATTTTTGGAGGAAACTCCATACTGTTCTCTACAGTGGCTGCACCAGTTTGCATTCCCACAAGCAGTGCATGATTTTTTTTTCCTCCCCATTCTCACCAGCACTTGTCATTTGTTGATTTGTTGATGATAGCCATTCTGACAATTGTGAGATGGTACCTCATTGTCATTTTGATTTGCATCTCTCAGGTGATTAGTGACTTTGAGCATGTTTTCATATATCACTTGGCCTTCCTTGTGTCCTCTTCCATTTGACCCAGTGATCCCACTTCTAGGAATATACCCAAAAAAACTAGAAACACCAATCAGAAAGGATATATGCACACCTATGTTCATAGCAGCACAATTTACCGTAACTAAGATCTGGAAACAGCCTAAGTGCCCATCAACAAATGAGTGAATTAAAAACTGTGGTACATCTATACAATGGAATACTATGCTGTGGTAAAAAAAAAAAAAGAAGAAGGAATTCTTACCATTTGCAGCAGGATGGATGGAACTGGAGAGCATTATGCTAAGTGAAATAAGCCAATCAGAGAAAGATAAATATCACATGATCTGACTCATTTGTGGAATATAATGAACCATATAAACTGATGAACAAAAACAGATCAAGAGACAGAAGCATCAATCAGACCATCAAACCTCAGAAGGAAGGTAGGGGAGGGTGGAGGTAAGGGGAAGAGATGAACCAAAGGACTTGTATGCATGCATATAAGCCTAACCAATGGACACAGACACCAGGGGGATGAGGGCGTGAGTGGGGGGGGGGGATGGGATGATAAGGACACATATGTAATATCTTAATCACTAAAGAAAAAAAAAGACATCACAGGGATGCAATAAGAAAGGTTCATGCCAAGAACCAATTTCAGCATGTAATAATTACAAGAGTTCCATCAAAAAGTTAATGAGACTTGGTGGACTCAACAAGGGGAACCACACATGTAGTTTACCTATTGCAAACAGCTAAAAGGTACTTCCCCCAAACCTGAATAGGATGATTGTCTGCTGCCAGACAGCTCAGGGCATTTTATTGCCTCCTGTTGGCCAAACACCTAAACAGCTGTAGTCTATTCCCCAAACTGATAATGTTTTTGTATTCTACCCTTTGATACCTTACCCTTTGAAGTGTATATTTCCACCTTGCCTTGGGACATTGTGTTTAATAAAAGCATGTGGTCCTGAGACAAGGAAAGTCTTCAGTTCTCTTTAGCTGAAGCTCCTACGACCCCCAATGCCTTTCAAAACTATCTTTCGTCCTTGGACTCCTTCTTGAATCTACGCACAGCCACTTTCTCCAGAATGCTGAACCCTTTGTAAAGTTGGGACAAGAACACCGGCATTATGGTGCCCTAGCGAGGGACACCAACAGTCCAGAATCTGGAAAACTCTACAGAACAAATTATCTCTTTTATTTAAGAAATAAATTAGAGAGAGAGAGAAAATAGGAGAACCTATAGATTAAAAAAAGGTTTAAATATACATCAAGCAATTATCAATGTGTAGCCCTTATTTAGATGTTGATTCTAACAAACTGTATAACTTTAAAAAATGGCATCTAATAAATAATCAAAAATTTTAGTATTCATTGGATAATTTATGTTATTAAAGAATTATTATTAATTATTTTATATATAGTAATGTTATTGTGCTTTTGGTTGTTTTTTAAGGCTCCTGTGCTTAACTTAGAGATACATCCTTGAAATGATGACATCATAGATTTGCTTCAAAATGTCCTAGGGGTGTATATTTATAACAGCATTATTCATAATAGCCAAAATGTGTAAATAACCCAAATTCTAATCAATTATAAATGGATAAACAAAAATGTGGTATGTCCATACAATGGAATATTACTCAACAACTTTTTAAATGTACAAACTACTGACACATACCTATAGCCTCAAAAACATTATACTAAGTGTAAGAAGCTAAATGCAAAATCTGCATATTATTTGATTCCATTTATATACTAGTAAAAGGTTCAGAAAAGACAAATATATAGAGACAAAAAGCAGATTTGTGGTTGCAGAGGGCTCAGGGTGGGAAAGAGAGTCCAGGAAAATGGGCACAAGAATCTCTCTGGATCATAAAAATGTTTTAAACTATATGTGATAATATTTGAACAACTCTGTTGATTTACTAAAAAGCATTGAGTTTTACACTTAAAATGGATGAGTTTTATAGTTTGTAAATTATTCCTCAATAAAGATTTTTTGCTTTCAGTATTCTGGGGGATGGGAGGAACAGTGATTGGGAATTAGATGAAACAAGATTGACCATGATAATTGTGAAAGCTGGGCGATGGACACATGAGGTTTATCAAACTATTGTATTTAATTTTGCATATGTTTGAGAATTTCTACAATAAAAAATTTAAAAAAGTGATGGGAGGTTGAAAGTAATCAGAAACTAAGGTTTCCTGGAGACCTGCTACTCACACCATTTCTCTTGAAGTCATCAGAAACTAAGGCTTTTAGGGACCCGCTCCTCTCACCATTTCTCTTTCTCATGAATCACGTTATCTTTCATGATATCTCTGCTCTCTGGTACATGCCCCTCTACCATCTGACTAAGCCTCTTGACATTCTTTAGTCCAAATTCCATAGGGCATTGTCTTCATTTCCTGGCTGATTTCCAGAGCCACTCTAGGGCAAAGCCCTTCCTGCCAGCCTTGATAGGGACCACTATTGGCTCAAGTGTCAATTTCTGGTCCAATCAGCTCACACCAAAAAAGAAAGAAAGAAAACCCTACACATTACGATATAAACCTAGTTCCCTGATAAGGGAACTGTGAAATAGGCTGTTTGTGCTAAAAGTGAAAGTTGAATATAGCAGATACTAGCATGTCCCATAGAACATGGGCTCTTTCATTTCTGGAACTTCCTCTCCTGGATGTGGTTCCAGGAGTTGAGTATGAGATTCAGAGCATGTAAGGCCAAAAAAGAATGAGCAATAATGATAGAATATATCCTAGCCTAGCATTGCATAACAAAGTTTAAAGAAAAAGTCAAACTCTTCTGAAAGGCCCATAGACTTAAGTATGGACTAATGAAACTCAATGAGTTCCCAAAAACCTAGAGAGTTCACATCAGGCCTGGCATCCCTCCTCAGCTTCATTCTGATGACCACCTCTCAAAGTTTTCTCCTGAAAATCCTTGGCCATAAAGATGGTAAGAGAGCTCTAAGGAGGGAAGGTGGGGGAACACCTTCTTAGCCAGACCTGTCTACCTAGAAATGTTTAAGCAGTAAAAACACACATGAATAAAAAAAATGAATGCGAAAAAAGCTGTGACATAGTGCCAAATCACTGCGGGATGGGAATATGGTTTTATCATGAATAAGCAATGGCTATAGTGACAGGAAACAAGAATAAACCTGACTTCTCTGACGAGAGAAGTATAGATGCTATGGCCTCCCTCCCCCAAGATTGGAAGAAAAATCTATCTTATTATGTGAAAGAAAGTCATCCTAGTAAAAACTTCAGGTTTCCAGGCAACACCCAATCCTTCTTGGTAGTAACATGTTAAGCTCTTGAGATTAAACTGCAAAAAGATGCTGAGAGGCTGTGTGAGTAGGCTGAAAAATAGCAGGTTAGTGTCAGTGTAGGCAAGTGCAACATAATGCACTGATTAAAAAATCCCATTAAGCACTCAAAATAATATAACACTATGTCAACCTCCTTTGTACAAATCCTCAGGACATCTGTATCCAAAATGAAAGTCCTAATTCTGCTATTAGATGAAAGGAGTGACACAGAGGTCAGGCAACTCAAACATAAAGGATATGGAGGCCCAAGACAGAACCCAGGCCAGAGTACTCTAGAGTAACATAGGCACTAGATCTTTGTTAATACTAAAGGTATTAGCCTTTAAGCATAAGTTCATTGATCAAGAGTCTTGGAAGCAGTGTTTATAATGGAGTAAGCATAGGCTTTCAAGATGACATATTCAAATTCTAGCTTCATTTCTAGCTGTGTACAAATTAAGCAAGTACTTAACCTTTTTTGAGTCTCGGTTACTTTTGTTGTAAGATGGGAATCATGACACACACTTTGCAAGATTGCTCTGAGGATTAGAGACATTTTTAAAGTGCTCTACAAAAGGATATACATATATATTTCTCCAAGGAAGTTGTACAAATGGCAATATGCACATAAAAAGACCCTCGACATCATTAGTTGTTATGACAATGCAAATCAAAACAACAATAAGATACCACTTCACATTCACTAGGATGACTATAATTTTAAAAATGGAAAATAACAAATGTTGGCCAGGATGTGCAAAAATTGTAACCCCAATACTTTGCAGGTGGGCATGTAAAATGGTTCAACTGTTTGTGGAAAACATTTTGGCAGTTCCACAATAAGTTAAAAAGGATAATCATATGACCTAGCAATTCCACTCCTAGGCATATACTCAAAAGAAACAGGTGTTCAAACAAAAACGTGTACATGAATGCTCATAGAAGCACTATTCACAATAGCCAAAAGGTAGAAAAAAATCAAATATCCATCAACTAATGAATAGATAAGCAAAAGGTGGTATACCCATGCAATGAAATGTTATTCAGTTATAAAAAGGAATAAATACATGTCACAACATAGTTGAACCTTGAAAACTCTATGCTAAGTGAAAAAAGCTAGCCATATAAGGCCATGTATTATATGATTGCTATTATAGGAAATGTCCAGTATAGGCAAACCTAGAGACATAATGTAGATTAGTGGTTGCTTAAGGCTGCGGTTGGGTTAGGGTTTTGGGAGTACAGGGCTGTTAGCTAAGATCATGGTATTCTTTCTGAGGTCATAAAAATATTCTAAAATTGACTGTGGTGGTGGTTGTACATATCTGTGAATATATTAGAATAACTTAAATTGTACACTTTAAATAAGTATATGCCATGTGAATTATATCTCAGTAAAACTGAGTACACAATGCAATGTACATATCATATACCATGAAAGAAAGAGAGAGAGAGAGAGAGAGAGAAAGGAGAAGGGAAGGAGGGAGGGAAGGAGAGAGGGAGGGAAGAAAGGAAGAAAGAAAAGAAAGGAAGAGAAAAGAAGAAAGAAAGAAAGAAAGAAAGAAAGAAAGAAAGAAAGAAAGAAAGAAAGAAAGAAAGAAAGAAAGAAAGAAAGAGAAAGGAAGAAAAAGAAAGAAAGAAAGAAAGAAAGAAAGAAAGAAAGAAAGAAAGAAAGAAAGAAGGAAAGAAAGAAAGAAAGAAAGAAAGAAAGAAAGAAAGAAAGAAAGAAAGAAAGAAAGAAAGAGAAAGGAAGAAAAAGAAAGAAAGAAAGATAGAAAATGTTCTACAGACAGTGAAGTTTGGGTAACTATTTAACATCTGGCTCTCAAGAGAAAAAAAGGCCTAATTTGAAGTGTTTGATGATTTCCATGGTAAACACTCCCTTGGATGATTTCAAGTGACGAATGTGGTATCAGTGAATGTGAAGTTGCAAAGCAATGTACCAGTATAGCAATGTATAGCAGCCCACTTTTATAAAATATTTTCACCATACAGCTACAATGGACATAAATTACCTCAAAATCATTGATAATAGTAAAGTGATGAAGCAATTAGGAAGTAATGTGTTTTCTTTATTACCCATATTTTCAATGTAAGTCATTTAACTGTAAGTTTATATAATTTAACTTTAATGATCACTTAAAAATTGCTGAAAATTTACAATCAGCTCTCACAAACTGCTACAGACTGGCTCCACGTACCATATTGTAACCACAAAACAATCTTTTCCCCCAGTTCTATCAATGTTTCTCTCACATAAATGTTTTTCTATCTATCTAGTTCTTTCTCTCTTTCTCCCTTTCCCTCTCTCACTTCCTCCCTTCCTCTCTCTCTAAAAATCGATGGGAAAAAATGATCCTCGGGTGAGGATTAACAAAAAGCAACAATAATTATTATTATAATTGACATAAGTCACTGTATAATTTTGAGTATAGCCAGATAGCTTGATTTACATATATTGTAAAATTTAACCATGAAAAGGTCAGCTAACATTCATCTTCTCATACAGATATAATAAAAATATAAGAAGAAAAAACTCTTCTTGTGATTAGAACTCTTAGAATTTACTCTCTTAGCAATTTTCCTACATATCCTAAAGCAATGTTACCTCTAGTTATCCTGTTATAGATTACATTCCTAGTACTTAGTTATCTTATAACTGGAAGTTTCTATATTTTGACAACCTTCCCTTATTTTCCCTACCCTCCATTGTTGGTAACTGTAAATCTGATCTCTTTTTCTATGTGTTTAGGATTTTCTATTACATTCCATATACAAGTGAGATCATACAGCATGTGTCTCTGTCTGACTAATTTCACTTAGTATAATGCCTTCAAGGTCCATCCATGTTATCACAAATGGCCAAACGATGTATAATTGTGTGGTGTGTGTGTGTGTGTGTGTGTGTGTGTGTGTGTGTGTGTGTGTGTATAAACTAGAGGCCCAGTGCACAAAATTCATGCACAAGGGGATGTGCCTCAGCCCAGCCTGCACACTCTCCAATCTGGGACCCCTCAAGGGATGTCCAGCTGCCTAAACAGGCAGTCAGCTATCCCTCTCACAATCCAGGACTGCTGGCTCCCAACTGTTCACCTGCCTGTCTACCTGATTGCCCCTAACTGCCCTCCCCTGCAGGCCTGGTCTCCCCTAACTGTCCACCTCTGCAGGCCTGGTTGGCCTCAACTGCCCTCCCCTGCTGGCACAGTTGCCCCTAACTGTCCTCCCTTGCAAGCCTGGTCGTCCCTAACCACCCTCCCATGAAGGCCCGATCATCCCTAACTGCCCTCCCTTGCAGGCTTGGTCCTCCTCCCAACTGCCCTCCCCTGCTGGCCTGGTCACCCCTAACTACCCTCCCCTGCAGGCTTGGTTGCTCCCAACTGCACTCCCCTGTTTGCCTATTCACCCACAACTGCTCTCCCCTATAGGCCTGGTTGCTCCCAAATGCCCTCCCTTGAAAACCTTGACCCTCCCAACTGCCCTCCTCTGCAGGTTTGGTTGGCCCCAACCGCCCTCCCCTGCTGGTCCAGTCGCCCCTAACTGTCCTCCCTTGCAGGTCTGGTCACCTCTAACTGCCCTCCCCTGAAGACCTGGTTCCCCCTAACTGTACTCCCCTGTAGGGCTAGTCCCCAGCTACTGCCCTCCCCTACAGGCCTTGTTGTCCCCAATTGCCCTCACCTGTAGGCCTTGTCCCTCCCAACTGCCCTCCCCTGCAGGCCTGGTTCCCCTCAACTGCCCTCCCCTGCAGACCTGGTCCCCTCCCAACTTCCCTCCCCTGCAAGCCTGGTCACTTCCAACTGCCCTCCCCTGAAGGCCTGGTCACCCCTAACTGCCCTCCCCTGCAGGGCTGGTCCTCAGCTACTGCCCTCCCCTGCAGGCCTGGTTGCCCCAACTGCCCTCCCCTGCAGTCTTGGTCCCCTCAACTGCCCTCCCCTGCAGACCTTGTTGCTCCCAACCTCCCTCTACTGTAGGCTTTGTCCCTCACAACTCCCCTCCCCTGTCGGTCTAGATCTTACATTTAAGTGTTTAATCCATTTTAAGTTATAGTTTTGTGACTGGTGTAAAAATATAGGTCCAGTTGCATTTTTACATGTGAATATTCAATTATACCAACACCATTAATTGAAGAGCCTGTCTTTTAATTTAAGAACACTATTTTTGAAGAATTTTAAATGAGCATCTTCTACAAATGTGCTACCCTTTCTTTACATTCCTCTGACAAGAACTCAAAACCTTACATAGCCATGTAAGATTTGGCTTGAAGAAGTTGATTCCCTCCCCCACCCCAACCCTGATGCTAAAATTTGAGCAAAGCAGAAATATTTTCCTAAATATGGAAACAAAATCCTATTTTCTATAGACTCTATTTGGGGGTCATTTTGTCAACATCTGTACAGCCAATAAATAGCACCAACAGTTTGAGGAAATTACCTGAACACACTTGATAAAATGCCTTTCTCTGGTCAACCCACTGGCTCCAGGGCTCTCTTCTGATTCTTAACTGTCATCAAGCTCAATGTTCATACTATTTTATCAAGTAAAACGTCCAAATGTCTTACTTCAATGACAAACAAAATACAGAGTGGCCAGATTATTATGATCTCTGAACACATAATAATCTGACCACTCAGAATATATATATTAGAAACCCAATGCATGAATTCGTGCATGGGTGGGGTCCAGCCAGCCTGGCCAGGGGGAGGGGACATGGGTGGTTGGCCGGCCTGACAGCTGGTCAAACTCCTGGTTGAGTAGACAATTTGCATATTAGCATTTTTATATAGGATATACAGTGAGTGCCCAGATTATTATGCATTGAGAGATCATAATAACCTGGCCACTCAGTGTATAAGTTCATCTTTAAAAACTTCACAGACCCTAATATTTCATGCAAAATCATGGGATGGTTGCGATGTTTGGTATTCTTAATATTTATTACTAATTAGCAATATGTCAGTTCTAATCACCTGTCCCAAACCCTTCACTCAAGGGATACGTATTGTAGAATGGGGTAGGCTGTTCCAATGCTCCTGTTACTACACCAAAGCCATAGTGTGAAACTATTGAGTCTTTGGGCAAGCTGTCTCAAGAAGAGTAAGTGTGATTCCAAAGATGAGAGGGTTTAAGTCTTTCCTGCCCTGGGGGTGACCATGAGCAAAGCCCCTACAGAGAGTGGACTCTGATTTTACCCATATGCTATTGAGATAGCTTTGAGAAAATTATTTAGGTTCTCTGAGCCTCAATATTCTTACCTATAGCATAAGGAATATCAATAATGCCTCTCAGAATCGTTTAAGAATTAGATGAGATAAAGTGTATAAAATTTCTTGCACAGTAATAATACTTTTTTTTATTGCTTAGGACAGGGAAGCAAAATAGTGCTTCAGCTAAGCATCCAGGCTATAAAATCAGAATCAGTCCTAAATTCAAATTCTAGCCCTGCTGGTCCCTGAGTGACTTTGAATAAGTCATGGCTTCTTTCTAAGCCCTTGATTCCAAGTCTATAAAAAGAGGTTAATGATAGCACCTATCTCACAGCATTCATTAAATGAGCTGGGGAAGGTCAAGTGCTAGGTACACTGTAATTCCTCAGTAAATGGGAGTTTTTAGCCTACCATTAGGGGATAAACACAATTCTGTAAGCATTTGGGAAGAGCTCACATTGTGTTCCCATCACAGAGAGAAGGTGGGCCTAGGACATTGATTACTAAAACACCAGTGTGAACTGATGAGAGCCAAGACAGATACTGGGTTGCCTGATGGTTCCCTCAGGGAAAGGCCAGTGTTCTAATTCTAGATGCAGAAACAATTGGCTTTGGGTTTTTCCTGCCCAGAGGGTCATCTTTATTTACAGTTTTATTTATGTATAATATATGTAGATTAAACTAAACATACCTGAAAAGTACCATTTGACAAGTTTGGACATGGTTATAAGCCACATACCATCACCACTATCAAAAAGATAATGAACATTTGCATCATTTCCAAAAGATACTTTATACCCCTTTGTATGTTCTTTTTTTTTTTGGTGCAAAAGTTCATATTATTTTTAAAATAAATCTTTATTGTTCAGTTTATTACAGATGTTCCTCTTTTTTCCCCTCCATAGCTCCCCTCCACCTGATTCCCAACCCCCAACCCCATGCCCTTACCCCGCATCACTGTTCTCATTCATAGGTGTAAGATTTTTGTCCAATCTCTTCCTGCACCCCTCACTCCTCCTTTCCCCCAAGAATTATCAGTCCACTACCTTTCTATGCCCCTAATTCTATTATATTCACCAGTTTATTCTGTTCATCGGATTTTTTATTCACTTGATTTTTAGATTCACTTGTTGATAGGTATGTATTTGTTATCACTTTGTTGTTCATAATTTTTATCTTTACCTATTTATTCTTCTTCCTCTTCTTAAAGATTACCCTTCAGCATTTCATATAATCCTGGTTTGGTGGTGATTAACTCCTTTAGCTTTTTCTTATCTGTGAAGCTCTTTATCTGACCTTCAATTCTGAATGATAGCTTTGCTGGGTAGAGTAATCTTGGTTGTAGGTTCTTGCTATTCATCACGTTGAATATTTCCTGCTATGCCCATATGGCCTGCATAGTTTCTGTTGAGAAATCAGCTGACAGTAATATGGGTACTCCCTTGTAACTAACTGTTTTTCTCTTGCTGCTTTCAAGATTCTCTCTTTGTCTTTTGTCCTTGGCATTTAAATTATGATGTGTCTTGGTGTGGTCCTCTTTGGATTCCTTTTGTTTGGGTTTCTCTGCGCTTCCTGTAAGTCCATTTCTTTCACCAGGTAGGGAAAGTTTTCAGTCACTATTTCTTCAAATAGGTTTTCAGTATCTTGCTCTCTCTCTTCTTCTGGCACTCCCATAATTCTGATGTTGGTATACTTGAAGTTGTCTCAGAGGCTCCTTACACTATCCTCACATTTTTGGACTCTTTTTTCTTTTTGTTTATCTGTTAAGGTGTTTTTTGCTTCCTCATATTTCAGATCTTTGATTTGATTCTTGGGGTCTTGTAGTCTGCTGTTGGATTTCTGTATATTATTCTTTATTTCAGACAGTGTATGCTTACTTTCTGACTAGTTCTTTTCCATTTTTTTGGCATTCTCATTAAGATCCTTGAAAGTCTCACTAAGTTTCTCAGAGATCTCGCTAAGTTTCTCAGCAGTTTGTAGAAGATTCTTGAGTAACCTTATAAATGTGGTTTTGAACTCTACATCCAGTCGTTTGCTTTCCTCCATTTCTTTCATTCATGACATGTTTCTTTGTTTCCACATTTTGGCTGCTTCCCTGTGTTGATGGGGTGGCTTTGTGTGCTAGTTGTCCTTTAGGGCCCAGTAGCTCCACCTCCCCAATCACCTGAGGTGATACTTTTGGTGCACCCCTTTGTGGGCTAGGTTCACAGTCTTGTTGTAGTTAAGCCTTGATTGCTATTGCTACACTGGGAGGAATTGACCTCGAGGCCAATTGACTGTGAGGATTAGCTGTGTCTATTAATGGAAGAAGTGCTGTGCTGGAGATACCCCTATGCAGCAGGACTTGTTTCAGTGGGGCTTTGGTGCTCACTGAGTCTGCCTCTTGAGTGTGTCACTTATGTATGTGAGGAGTTGAAATCTGGTGTCGTCTCACAGTGACCTCTAGGTACACTGGTTCCTGGATCTCCAAGGAGGTGCAAGTCAGCTAGTGTCTGAGGCCACTCAGCAGGAGCTACAGGGAGCTCTGCAGATTTCTCCTCTTTGCTTGGAGTTTGGAAGTTTTGGAGTTGTCTGACCCAGCTGCAATTTGTTAGCTTAAGCTGCCAGAGGGCAGGCCATTCACATGCAAAAGTCGCTGCACATCTGGGTGGGTTTGTAAATTGGACGGGGCGGGGTATCAGGGAGTCTCTAAGCTAGGGTGTGGCAAACAGCACTGGCTGCCAGTCAGCCCTCTCTGCCATGTTTTGTTCAATGCCCTGTGCCCAGAGCCCCAGCACAGTAAACAATGATTCCAGTGGGCAACACTTCGAGAGAGCCACCCTCCCCTTTCTGACCTGATGGCAGACAGTCCAGTTTCTCCCTGTATGAGTCTGGGTCCCCAGAATCTTGCCAGAAACTAGAGTTCAGAGAGTCTGAAACTTTAACTCTCTCCCAATTAAAAACAGTGTATGTCTGCTGGATTCGCTCGAGTCTCCCTACCTCTACCTTTCTGAGCCTCTGCATGTCCCACCAGGGTCTGGATGCACTTTTTCCATTCCTTCTAGTTGTAGAACTTCCACTCTGCCAGCTTGCCCGTGGTTCTGGGGGATAGTTGTTTTGTCTTTTAGTTGTAGTTTTGGTGTGATTGCGAGAGACAGCACATACAGATATATATTTTATGCCGCCATCTTCTATCTTGCCAACTCTTTTCTTTACCTTCTTGAACACATGAAGTATATTTTTTAAAGCCATGTTAATGTCTCTATCTACTAATTCTGTCATTTGTGTATATTTCTATTTCTCTTCTCATTATAGATCTGATTTTTCTGTGTTGTATGCTTTATAATGTTTTAATGGATTCCAGACTTACCAAATTTTATCTTGTTGGGAGCTTAATATTTTTGTGCTCATTTAAATATCTTTAGAAACAGTTCAATCCTTCTTGCTATGTGGGACCAGAACAAACTTTAGACTTAAGGTTCATTTGGCTCCACGACTGAAGCAATCTTCTTCAGAATACTCAGTGTGATGTATTATGAAGTTTCTCCTCTCTGCTTGTTGGAAAACTGAGCTATTCCCAACCTTATGTGAGCTCTAGAAATCACTCCACCTACTCCTTTTGAGACATTCTTTCTCCAGCCTTAGTTAGTTTGCTCACATGCATGTGCTGATTTGTATTAAGTCAAAGATTTGAGGGGTACCTTTTAAAATATCTGGAGCACTCTCTCTGGAAGCCCTTGTAAATTCAAGAGCTGGTACATTATTTTGTAAATTCAAGCCACCCTCACTTCCCTGAATTCTGAACTATGTCTCCTCAATGTAGGCAGACTTCCAGGCTCAGTCTGAGTTCTAGCCTAAAAACACTCTCTGGGTAGTAAACCAGAGCATTTGTAGGGCTCACTTCATTTATTTACCTTTTCTTGAGTATCACTGTTCTATACTTCCTGTTTTCCAATGTTTGACAACCAATATTTCATATAGCTTGTCCACTTTTTTAGCTGTTTAAGTTGGAAGTATAATTCCAGTCCCTGTTACACTTTCCTGGCCAGAAGTAGAAGTTCAGTTTTCAGTTTTTAAATATTTGAGTTGTATTAGTTTGAGGATTTTTATTAGCAGACAGATGAAATCAAAAGTCATCAAATGACAGGATTCTTAGGTATTACCTAATATTCCCCTACTTCATTTGCTGTATTAACATAACTGACATCAGAGAGAGAAGGGGATCTTCCCAAAGCTACACAGCAAGTTAACCACGACTAGAAATCAGCTCTCCTATTCTTCATTTGTAATCAATCCAGTTATTTTCTGATGATTTTTCTCTTCCAAATCATTTTATTTGGATATATATAACTTTGCCAGTACCACCTCTGTCCTTACTGACTTTCTGTCCTACCCAAGGCCACAGAGTAGGCATTATTAGCTCATACCCAGATGGTACTTAATTTCACTAGAATTTTGCAAATACAACCCCTAGGGTTGGCCTAAGTGAATACCAGAGCAGCTCATAACACTGAAAAAAAAAAAAAAAAAACTAAACACCGCATGTAGGCACTCCAGAACAAAATCATATATTTTCCTCATTGACTTACTATGAACTCATTAAGCAAAAAAGAGTTTGACTTAGAATTTAGATTGACAAATTTAGTCATTTTACCACCTATAATGTGTCCTACAATAAGAGGCCTTTATCACTGCAACTGCATTTTCTTCCCACAATCCTATCAACTCATCTGGATTCATTTTTTCTGAGCTGGGCACCTGGGAGCCTTTCTGTCTTGCCTCTTGACCCTTCCAAAAAGCAACCTAGGAAATTCCCCGGTGTTGGAGTCAGATAGCACAGGTTTTACTTTTCAGCTTCACTTGCTGTGTGACCTTGGTTAAGTTACTTAACATCTCTGTAAGGACAGAGGTGGTACTGTCATACATTAATCTATTCTACATGTGTGTGTTTTTCACATTTTAGTATCTTTGAAATCAAGATATTGCTTCCAGTAGTGTGATGGTTAAATTTTCAGCTTTTAAAAAATTTTATGTGATGTCTTAGATCCTAAAAATACTGTATTAATCCCTAACTTGCAGTTTCCTCAAGGATTAAAAAGGACAAAGCAAGCACAAGGCTTGGTACATGGTAAGCACTCACAGACTCTTACACCCTCCATTGTTACTAGAACCACTACTTGATTGGGTTACAGGCCTCTGACTACCCACAGGGCAGTTGACACACCCACTTGGGCCACCTAACCAGGTAAACAAATCTGGGAAGACCAGCTGGCACACTGGGTGATATTGAAGCTTGTGGTTGTCATCAAGCCCTAAAACCTTTCTAATAGCATCTTGTCCTCCAGCCCTTCCCTATTAATATCGTTAGCCAGATCTTATCTCTGCTGCTACAGAATTACAAAGATATGGAAATGTACCAAGAGACTTCTTGTACCATCATCCTAAATTCTTCCTGTCTTATCCCAAAATACCTCCCCACAATCTAGAGGCCTGTCAGTCGAAGGGCTTTTCCAAGGCCATCAGAATCAGAGCCTGCATGGCCTGTAGCCAAGTCCACATTCCACAAGACGACCCCTCCACACACACACACACACACACACACACACACACACACACACATACATCTCATTGGGATGCTGATACTTGCGTGCCTTTGAAATGCAAGGACGCCAACTCTGTTAAGTATGGAGGGAGAAAAATAAATAAACAGACACCTGAGGATGAACAACCCTCAAACATCTCCCTGTGCAGAAAAGTGGCTTGCATTTATTTCCTAGCTTTTCATTAGCTTTCTTGCTGTCTCCTGAAAGCAGACTGGTCTTGGTTGTAGGCTCTTCCACTCCCCATCACGCCCCTTAATGACAGAATGCAGCTTGCACCTTTCTGAGGCACCCACCTTTAACATGCACCTAGATGTCTCTCCTTATCTTCTACTGGATTCCAGCAGTCCAAGCAACTCGAGGACCACAGAGAAAAGGAGGAAAGGGCAGGATGGACTGGACTGCCCTTTATCTCTGGTCATGTCTCATAGTTTGACTACCTCCCAAGTGATTTCAAAATACCAAGTCTCTGTAAACTGCCATTTGATAGTGCATGCCACACCATGGCCAGAATGAGGCTTCATAACTGAGAAATTATCATGGAAACTCTGCAAAAAAAATGACTAGGTTTATATCATTCGACCTTGAGAAGATAAAACAGGCCTAGCAAAAAAAATTAATGATCTATAGCAAATGTTGGACTTTAAATCCAGAGGACTTGATTATATACCTGCCTTGTCTCCCTGTCCACGAGGCATGGGATACAGTGGAATATAGGGATCTCCATCCAGCCTATCAACCAACTCAGAAATGTTGGCTCATTCTAGACTTTGCTCAACATCTTCTTGCCCTTATCCCTCTTCAGTATCATTTTGGCTTCTCTGTTGAGTCTCTGCTCAACCCCCTCTGTGTGGTGTGTTGAGGCTCTCTCTGTCTACTGCAACAGCCTAATTTCGGTTCTTTCTCCATTCAACAGCCTCACCTATCCCCTTCCCAGCTCTACTTCTAGGTGATCCTAGAAAGACAGACATCTCATGACATCGTCCTGAATAAATATTATCAATGAACAATAATAGGAAAATATTTATCATTGTTAAGGTTGGATAATGAGAACATGGGGGTTTATTTTATTATTATTATTATTATTACATTTGTATATGCTTGAAATTGCTCATAATAAAACAAATCCTCAGTGGCCCTCCAGGGATCTCAAGATAAAGTTGAAAATCCCCAAAGTGGCATTCAAGGCCAGTTAAGACCTGTCTCTACCCCATTTTTCCAGCTCACCTCCTGGCATTCACCCTGGCAACTCTCTTGGCACCCAGCTCTCTCCGGCATCCCTGTTTGCCCATGAATCTCCTTCTTACAGAACACACTTCCCCCTTCCTCCCTCCCTAGAAATATATACTTACCCTTTGGAAACCAGACACAAATGACCCCTGGTCTGACCTTCACTTCTAGGTGGGGGAACTTACACCCCAGTGTCTGGCTAGGTGTGATATAGAGCAAACACCTGAAATGTATTTGGGAGAGACCAGAAAGCCCTGCTTAGTAGAGCAGGTGGAACGTTTACTTGAATTTAGGCAAGTAGAGTAATCAATCTCTCTTGGCTTATGCCTCTGTCTGTAAAAAATGAAGAAAATAGTAGTACTTATCTCACAAGATTGGGTTAAGAATTCGACAGTATTTTCTGTGTAAACAGTTTAAGGATGAGAGAGAGAGAGAGAAGAGAGAGAGAGAGAGGCTTCTTACAGGCTTACAGATATACTTCGATCAGATAGTACAGTGGATAATTAACTGGCTTGTCTTAGATTACTCCCAGAACCTACAGGAAAGGAATTGCTCTTTAGCTCTTACTGGGAGCTGGAGAAAATCGTTGGAAATCGGTAAGATCGATGCCAGGATTCCTCTCTCAGGCCCACCAGTGGTTCATACTTTTTTAAAATATATATATTTTATTGATAGTATTTTACAGAGAGGAAGGGAGAGGGGTAGAAAGTCAGAAACATCGATGAGAGAGAGACATCGATCAGCCGCCTCCTGCACGCCCCCCACTGGAGTTGTGCCCGCAAGCAAGGTACATGCCCCTGACCTGAATTGAACCCGGGAACCTTCAGTCCGCAGACCGACGCTCTAACCACTGAGCAAAACCGGCCTAGGCCATACATTTTTTTTTTTTTTTTTTTTTGCGGGGGCGAGGAGGGATAGAGGTAAGGGCCTTCAAAGGTTGCGGGGGCCCGAGGCCCGGGCCTAGGTCTGTCTCTGCTTCTTTGGAAGAACTGTGCAGGTCTGTTCCCCAGACCAGCCTGAAAGCCAGGGACTGGGAAAGCATAGGGTTTCCGGGGAAATCAGCCCTGAGGATAACCCCCAATCTGTGAGGTCTCAATTAGATCGGACCGCCTGCGGTGAGGATCCGTGGTGAGAATATCTGAGCGAGGTCCATTGCCATGGCCCCGACCCGCCAGCCCCCGCTTCTGCCGGCGCCCGAGGCCTCGTGCGTCACCGGTGCGGGTGGGGGGCGAGGGGAGGGAGTGCGGCAAGGTGAGGGCTCCGCGCTGCCTTAAGACCGAGCCTCGGAGCAGGGCTCAGAGCTTGCAGCGCGGCGCGCTGGCCAGACCTGGGGCCACAAGCGCCCAGCTCCCGCCGTGCCTGTGCCCGGTGCCCGGTGCCCGGTGCGAGCCCACAGCCTCAGGCGCCTGGGGAAGCGGTCTGAGTGCGCTAGTCCTGAGAGACCCGCACGCCACCGCCACTCCGGTAGTGCGACGCCTCCAGCAGCAACAGGTAAGTGGCGTCCCGTGCTCCAAACTCAGTGGCCCCGGCATGAGACTGGACTTTGAGCTCAGGAGCCAAGAACACCCCATTCCCCGCGATCCGACGGCGGGGCAGCGGTGTGGTCGCTTCTTCCAGCCCCTTGGCCATCCCCTCACCCTCGGGTTTCCCCTCGCAGTTTTTCTCTTGCGTTCTCCCCACCACCAACAATTCTCTTGGTTCCTCATCCTTTCTCTTATTCCCCGCTTCTCATCCTCTCTTTTCTTATTTTTTATTTTTTTGATGTCACTGTTCCATCTCTGTCTCTAGATCTCTCTCCCTGGCTCTCTTTTTCTGTCTCTATCTCTCAATTTCTCTCACTCTCTCTCAGACTCTCCCCAACAGTCTGGCACCCCTGCCTTCTCTCCTTTCCCCAGCTCACTCTTCCCAACACCCACCACAGATACCAGGCGGGCTGGAGAATGCAGAAAGGATGCAGAATGGGTCGGGGGGGTCGGGGGCGCGAGTGCGGCGAAATAGGCATCCTCCCTGCACCCACCAAGTCTGTGCTGCTGAGAAACTAGGTGATTTATCCGCTAGAGCCCGTAGTGGACAAGGTGGCAGCTGGTTTCCATGGCAAAATTAAGTCGACAGTGAGATAGAGATCACAGGCAGAGATCCAGCTGAAGAAAAACCGAGGTGAGGAATCATCGAAGAAAAATGGAGACAGAGAGATACACACACACACCGGAATACACACAGAAAGTGTTTAGTGCGAGTCTTGGGGCAAGTGAGACACACAGAAACCGATTCTAATTGCACGTGATAGACAGTGAGCCTGAGCAATGGAGAAACAAATCATCAAGAGGGAGAAGCAGTAGATCTTCAGAGAGCAACAGAAAGAGACAGGAAGACTGTGATAAAGAGAGAACTTAACACGTGGGGAAACAAACAGGGGAATACTGGGAGAGACAGAGATAAAAGATT
>PVJN01030694.1:0-25429 GCA_004026805.1 Lasiurus borealis | reverse complement strand
GAAGGCTCCGGCGTGAATGGTGGCACTTGCTAGCATCAGTCAGCACTACGTGTCCTTGAATTCGCCGTGAAGCGACAATCCGACTGGACGCTGATGGGTTCCAGCTTTTAGCGATCATTTATAGGTCACCAGGCAGCTAACAACCTCAAATGAGGGGCCATTATCTTTTGACAGGATGGAGCTTTCTCGGCGGGGGGCGGGGGGAGGGTTGGGGAGGGGGCTGGGAGAGGAAAGGGAGGCGTATTACCCGAAAGCCCAGCTGGATATTCTCTCTGGGAAGTTCATTCCTAGAGCTTTGCTGCCATGCGCTCTGAGGAGCTGCACTGGCAGCTCCCAGTTAGGCAGCTGGAGAAAAGGAGGGAAAGGCATTTCTCTGCTCAGCGGGCATGACTGGATCGGGGCACCATGGCGGAGTGTCCTGTGGGTCCCTGCAGGCGAACGCTCCGGTTGCACACACTGGTATGGCTGTTCTAGTGTTTTTGTAGCCATTACCCATTGTGATGGGTGAAGCATCTGCTCTGATCGTACTGATTGTTAAATATTCCAAATAGCAACTTTGTCTGGAACAACTTGGTTCTTTTGCAGAGCCTACTTTTTTCTCCTAGTAAACACAATTACAAAAATATGTGTGTGTGTGTGTGTGTGTGTGTGTGTGTGTCACTCTCATTTCCTCACTGAGAGAGAGAAAGAGAAAGAGAGAGGTAAATGATAAGAGAGAATCAATGATTCAGGGGTTAAGCCTGCTACCTGGGCATGTGCCCTTGACTGGAACTAAACCCAGGATCCTTCAGTCCGAAGGCTCTATCCACTAAGCCAAGCCAGCTAAAGCAACAAACACCATTTTAAATAAAACTGTCTCCCTTTCATCATTAGAGTGCTCCTTGAATTGTATAAAAGCTGTAGACTTTGTGTTAACTGTAAGCAAGATGACGTGATCTTGTTAGAACAACCTGCGCGTACTGTGGGAGGAGACTGCAGGGGCCCCGAGTTGCGGCAGGTGTTCCCATTTAGCTCGCCCGGGTCTCAACCTTTTCACGTGTTGAACGCACGTTGAGTGCAAAGATTTTTGGCAGAGCCTTGAAGGGAATTAAATGTTCAAAATTAAAATGTTCTCAGCAATAATGCCAAGACAGTCAACTGTGGTATAACATTGTCTAAATGTCTAAAAAATAAAATCGCTATTTTCATACCATTTCTTGTCCCCTCGGTTCTGTGCTGCTCCTTGAGTAGAACAGTTTGCAGATCTCACCACAGTCTGGTAATGAACAGGACAATGTATTCACGTGTTTTATGCCACACGCTGACTCTGAGGGTGTTGGCATGGGAGCCACCCTGGGTTTCGGCTGCCACTCCCCACGTGACCCTCTTAGCTTCTCCTCTGGACAGCCCTCCCATTGGTGGTATTGTATCGTGGTTAAAAGCAGGTAAGAAGTCAAGAACCCAGATTGGCTGGGCTCAAATTCCAGCTCTACCGTTCATTGGTGGTGTAGCTTTGGGTGCATTACTTCAACTCTGTCTGCCTTAATTTCTTCAACTATAAAATGGGGTTAATAATGTTACCTGCAAGCTTACTGAGGATTACATGAGTTACACATGCAACACTTAAAACAATGCTGTGCACGGAATAAGTATTTTACACAAGTGTTAGCTTTTGTTATTTATTATATCAGCCTCCGTGTGACCCACCGGCCCAGGTGTGGCAGCACACGTATGGCCAGGCAGTCTGCCGTGGCATTTCATCCCCTGACACCCAGAGGCCTAGAAACTGTCTCCTTTTCAACTCGGCCCACAGCCACACCAGACAGCTCTGTGTTCAAAGTGCAAAGTTTTTATTTGGGTTTATCACAGAGGTTGATAAACATTTATCCATATAAAATATTGCGATATGTATCCATATAAAATATCATAACAAGGATTGCAGGCATAAATAAGAATGAGTCTAACTATTCTGTTTTTATAAGGCACAGTCCTTTCTGTTGGTTTTAAGTGAGAAGACAATGAGGTCAAGATGCAGAAATTTTCAATTTCAGCATTTTCCAAAGATTGAATTATAGAACTAAGGACACATAAAAACAAAAAAAACAAGAGACAATTTCTTAAAATGGAACCAGCCACCTTGAAAAATATTTCAAAAAACATGGTAAAGGTTTTAATACTTCAAAAGATAGACGCGTTGCCAGTTGGCCTGGCCTCCAGGACCCGCACCCCCTGGGAGCTGCCGGGCTTCGGGGAAGGAGTGTAACCTGCTCTTGGAATGTCGTCTCCGACACGGACAGAATCACTCTGGCTTTTGGTCCAGCAACACAGACAGGGCTCCCTCCTTGCTGATGACTCTTGAAAAGACACTTTGGCTTTTATTATGCATTTGGCCTCACGATCTTCATTGACAAATAGTTCTGAAAGGAAGCAAAGACAGCGTAAAATATATATATTTAAGCGAGGGGTTTCTAGGCCTTGAGACTATTGACATTTAGGACCAGACGATTCCTTCTTGTTGGAGGCTGCCCTGGACATTGCAGGATGTTCGGTGGCATCCCCACTAATGCCAGTAGGTAGCACACCCCAGTTGTAACAACTAAAATTTCTCCAGCCATTGCTAAGTGCCCGCTGGGGAGCAAAATCTCCCCCAGGTGAGAACCACTATTCAAATCAACAGGATCTAGGTCAAGCAAAAGAAAGAACTATAAGGAATTTTTTAAATGGTCAAGACACATTGACCTATCACTAGAAAGTAGTGTACATGGACTTACAGTGAAACTGAAAATATTATACTGGGGGAAACAAAGACATGACATCTCAGCTATTGTGATTGTGTGACTGCTCCTCAACACAAACTACTCTACTGTGATTAATATAAATTGAAGTAAGAGTATCTGAATGCCTGGCAAACTGGTCTTTAATGTCCCCGCCTTGTTGAAACCATTCTCAACAATTGGCTCTTGTGTTCATTTGTTGATATCTCTATGGAAGTTTGCCTCTCAGAGTAGTTTACTTGTTCATATGTCTGCTTGTCCCTCGGCTATGAACTACTTATGGGCAGAAATCATGCCTTGGTTATGTGTGTACTCCAATTCCTGGCCTATGGTAGATCCTTAATAAATTCCTTAATGGTGGAATGAAAGCACTACTTGTAGGCACACTGGCAAAATCCCCACTTGGACTTCCACTTATGACTGGGATGATCAAGGGAAAGTTACAGGGAGGTTATGTGATGTGGGTCTTAAATAATGAATAAGATGTTGATAGATAAAACATGGGCAAAGTAACAGCACTGGCAAAGACATCCTGGCAGGTAAGAGCAATATTTGTGTGTGTGGGGGGGTGGTGGTGAGGGCGTGTTATCTAGTTTGGGTGGAGTTCACGGTTTGTGTAGACCTACAAGGGTCCCAGATTTGGGGATCTATGAATGCTGAAGGCAGGTAGATCAGTTAGAAATGCTGGCTATAGTCCGGCCATATATTGATAAAGGCCCGAGAGATTTCTCCTAGAATTTCTGACACCAAAATTACTTTCAGGCCATAAAGTTTTGCCTGGAATTCTTGAAACCCTAAGAATGCAATCCTAACCACAGGACACATTACTTTAAATTTTCTAAAGGCTGAATGGTTGTGAGATCACATCTCCTAAGTTTGTCCTTCTTCTGACGAGCATCCAAGGTAAGTAAGTACCAACTTAGATGACCAACCACAGTTCTCTCTCTCTCTCTCTCTCTCTCTCTCTCTCTCTCTCTCTCTCACACACACACACACACACACACACACACACACACACACACACACGGCCAGGACAAGGAAAGGAGCAGGGCTCGCACCGGTAAGGAGTACAGCAGCACGGCCACGAAGAGCACCAGGATCAGCAGGAACAGCAGACCGATGATGACCCACTTAAATCGGCGCCACACGATGAACTTCATGGTCTTACACGGGTTGGTGAACCAGAGGAAGGAGGTTTCTGGTCGGCTGCATTGCAAAGAAATGGTTTACCTACCCAACTCAGGAGGGACAGATATTTTACTGCAGGGCATATTAATAACACTTATAAAGTTAAGAAAAGATATTATTCCCTTCAGTTGGCAAAGAAAGATTCTTGAACCTTTTATAACTTCCCAAGATGTTGAAGGCACCCTGGACTTTGGTTTCAATGGAAAGGAGAGTGACTAAAATAAAGCTAGGTCACCAGCCTTTCTACCCCAGCCCCCACTATTAAATACAGAATTAGAAGGACAAGAGCTAATTGAGTCTATTAAGCCAATTGGAAGGGGGGCTCTCAGTCTGCAGGTGTTTAGGGACGAGAGGACACCGAGAACAAAGAGGGCTCTCACTTTGGTGGGTCCAGCTTGGGGTTCATGTTGGGTTCATCCCTTCCCTTCCCGGCTGGCCTCTCATCGGCCTCCTTCTCATTAAGGATTTCCAACGTCATCTCCACTTTCCCCTTCAGTAAAGCAGAACAGGTTAAACACATGACATCATGCTTCACAAATATTTTCACTTCAGCCCAAGGAGTATTCCCCGAGCAACAATTTTTATCCTTGTAAAACAATCCCAAGATTGCCTGAGATTTTCCTCAGGAGATTTCATCACATTTCCTCTTCCATGTGTTTCTGAACTGGCTCCTTGTGGGAACCCGAGAGGACAAATTGCTTCCCCTCCTCCCTACTCCCTGCCTGTCGCTCTCTGTATCCCCATCATTCTTTCTCCCATCCATCTTTTTGCCTATGCACACACCTTCCTTTGTACCTCTACTTGGACACAGATTAACCTGAGTGCTGCTAATAACAATGTCTAATATTTATGGAGCATTAACTGTAGGCTCCAGGCAGCCCACATGCTTCAGGCTTACCAGGGACCACCCACGGGCCCAGAGCTGTGCAGATACTTAGTGGGTCCTCAGTGTGTGCTAACTGAATAAACAAATGAGTGAGTGAATGAATGAATGCTGTCTCTCTGGGCCCTGCTCACCCCTTCCTTATGGATAATCTCGTGTAATGCTCGTTGCAATCCTATAAAGCAGGTACTGTTGCTGTCCTCAAGTGCACATGAGGAAAACAGGCTGAGAGAGGTCTAGGACAGCCAGGCTTAACTAAGATTGTAACAATCTAAGTCAACAGCAATTTAAGAACCCCGATCCTTTAGGTGATGGAGCACTGATGCCTCCTATGCCGATGAGCCAGACAAAGCAGGGTGTCTGACTATGCTCCATCTCTCCAAGCCTGTGCTTTGAACCTATAAAAAGGGGTAACGTCTAGTTGTTGGGGTTGTTAGCAGAGCTAAGTGAGATTATGTGCAAAGTCATCTCGAAGTGGCAGACAGCAGCTAAGTGATTTCCTGGGCCAGCTTGTGGGGAATGATGTACTGCAAAGGGCATCAGGAAACTTTTGAGGTTAATGGGAATATTCTCGATCTTGATTACAGTGGTTTCATGAACTCTCATCAAAGTACACGCTGGATGGGTGCATTTTATTTATGTAAATTATACCTCAAAGCTGTTTTAAGAAACAAGATTATGAATGTAAGGCCTTTAGTATGTTGACTGCTTCATAATTAGTGATGTGAAATCTTAACTATTATTAATACATAAGGAATTAGGCAGTCTTTTGTGCCAGAGCATGGTGACCTGCACTTTTTTTTGTTTTTAACAGTTTGTTGATTTTTAGAGAGAGAAGAAGTAGAGGGAGAGACAGAGGGAGTAACATTGATGTGAGAGGGTGACATTGATCGTCTGCTTCCTGTATGTCCCCTGCTGGGGATAAAGCCCACACTCTGAGCATGCGCCCTTGACCTGAATTTGCATCAGCCATCTTTGGTGCACGAAACAACATCCAACCAGCTGAGCCACCCTGACCAAGGCGATCCGCACTCTCGCTTCTATGTCAGAATATATCTTTGAGTTCTCCAAACTTGCTTGTAAGTTAAGGCCTTCTTGCTTAATGAATGTCAGCATCTCTACTTCTATCATCTTTTTTTTTTTAATTTATGCAAACAGCTCAAATGAGAAGTTCCCTTTTCTGTACTGAACTGCACCAATAGCTCAGCATAAATTAGCCTTCTAGGTGAAAAGAGGGTCCCACAGTAGTGCAAGCACTCTGGCCCTCACTGTTTTGACAGTTCCTATCCTTCCACCTTCCCTTCCACTCAACCCCAAACATCTGCTCATGGACACCTTCTCCCGTGATCCCAGGTACACGCCATTCTCATAGCCTAAAGTCCCACCAATTTAACTCTTCCTCATCTTATCTGGAGCAAATCTGTTGAGGAAGAGCAAAACCTAAATGATAAAAGGCGGGAACGACCTCCCCTGGCCAGGAAATGCTCCTACCGCCATCACCCGGGAGCCCTCTTTGTCTGCGTAGCACGGCCACCAGCCTCGCATGGACTTCTGCTCGAAGAGGGAGGCGGTTTTCACTTTAAGGGGGTCCATGGCTTTGAGGTCCGGAATCATGTCCAAATGGCATTTCTCGGATGATTTTGCTGGAATGATGGTGCGGTGCAAATCAAGTTCCAGGAAACCTAGTCAGGGAAAGAGTGAATTCCAATAAGCTTTGTGTGGACCAGCTGTCCTCTACACGGGAGCAGAATGCCCCCGCAGGAGAGGCAGACAGTGGTCTTGAACAGGTAATGAGTGCGTTAGAGAAAGGGACCCTGGTGGACATGGAAAATTCTTTCCAGATAGAATGGAAAAGGGCAAGAGATAGACCTGCCCACCACTCACATCTCCCAGAGGACTGGATGTTTTATTTCTCAAAGACAGGAGCATAAACAGAGTCTGTCTACAAGCTCAAAATAGTGAAACGTCTATAGACAAAACTCCCATGAACCTGGATCTGAGAGTTGCTTGTATTCGTTCTGAACGGCCCTGAACACGGTCACGTGGCTTTGGGAAAAGACGGCTGGTACTTAGAACATGGGACGCTCTTTGGAACAGTCCCGTTCACGTCTCCCAGGGGAAACCTCAGAAACAGGCGCCTGAGGAGGAACAAATCAGCTCAACAGAGAATGCCCACCCAGGAGCCGGAAGCTGCCAGGCTGCCTGGAGAAGTGCATTTTCTCTTCTGTGATGCGAGGCTTTAACAGACTGTCTTTGGGGTTCGGGGCCTCCCGTGGGAACATGGATTTGTGTTATTATCCACTGGGACAAGAGCTGGCCTTCAGCTGTGGCAGCAAAAGACAAGAGGGCGATGGGGGCAGATTCTCTCTAAACTGCAAGCCAAGTATCAGTCCTTCATCTCAGAATGAAGCCACAGTCCCCAATTCACTCAGCTTTGCTTGAGCTCATCCCTGCTTATTTCTCAGCTCTTCTTTGGGTGATAACTAAAGTCATTTACCCATTAGCCATTTTAAAAATATACTCATTCTCTTTACTTGTTGTCAGACTATTTTGTTGAAATTCCAAAGGAAAACTCTCCACTCTTCTGAAATTTCTGGCCCATATGCTTTGTTAACATTTTTGCATATAAACATATGCAGACATGTAAGTTTGTTCAACTCTGATAAGCACCATGTCAAAGTCACTGCTCTCCGTGCTGCGAGGGGTAAAGAGATGAACAGGTCACGGCCAGTGGCCGCAGTGGGCTTTCCCTCTACCAGGAGAGGCTCTGGGAGCAGCGGCAGGAGTTAGGAGCTGCTATAACAGTCGGTTATGAAAAAATGAGGTCTGAACTGGCAAATGGCAGAGATCCATCTTGGAAATAAGAAATAGATGTGCATGAAGAAGCAGATTATTTTGTTCGCACCACGTGGGGGCAAAGGGCGGACCCTGAGAGGACTCCGGGTGCTTCTGCTTGGGGGCTGGGACAATGGAGGGGCTGTGAACAGCAAAAGCAGCTCATGAGGAGAGCAGGTCCGAGGCGGGGAAGAAAGGCCGAGTTCGATTTTAGTGAGGATCTATTGGAGGTGCTGGCCAAACATCAAGGTGAACGTTTCTGGTGGTAATTGGGGTTATTCATCATTATGTGTGTGTGTGTGGGGGGGCCCTGCTCACCCCTACTGTATATATATATATACACATATATATACAGTATATGTATATATATACATATATATATACATATGTGTATATATATACATATATACAATACTGTATATATATGTGTGTGTATATATATATACATACTGTATATATATATACACACAGTCTGTATATAATAAATATATATATACTGTGTTTATATATATATATGCTGTGTTTATATATATATATATATATGACACATAACATTCGTAAGTTTAAGGAGTAGGGTGTGTTAATTTGATACATTTACATAGTAAACAATGTGATTTGTCAGAACAGTTTCTTATAAGCACGTGTCAGGCACTGTGGCGGTCAGGCTTAGGGGTCAGACCTTGCTGAAAGGTGTCAATGGGAAAACCACTGATGGGCCCTGGGGAAGAGCCAAAGACCCCAGGGAAGGCAAGGGCCTGTATTTATTTTTAATTTGATTTAAAAATGTTTTTATTGAGAGAAAGAAAAAGATGTGAGAAACATCCTGACAGGGAATCGAACTGGCGACCTTTCGGTGCACAAGATGATGCGCAACCAACTGAACCACACTGGCCACGGCCAAAGGCATGCATTGAAAGAGTGGAAGGAAAAAATAGAGCCGGCCAATGAGACACACCTGGGCCTAGGAGAGAGACTATCGGAAGAGCACTGTGCTACTTGGGTGGTGGTGGTGAAGTGGGGGTGGGGGGGAGGATGTGTGTCAAGAAACAGACAAGCCAGGATGTGTGGATGGTATTTAACAGGTACCTTTAGCCCCAGAGGAGGCTGAACCTGGGGGAAAGAATAATGGCTGGGCATTGGGGACCTCAGTGATGTTTGAGAACAGCCTGGAGGAGGAGGTGCTGAGGAGAGAGAGAGAGCGGATGGTTTAGAAGTAAAGCAGGCGGGGGTGTGGCATCCTTTTGTGAAAACAGGATTTGAGTCTTAACAGCAAGACAGAAGCTGGTACCAGAGCCTCCACGGGGCCTTTGAGCCCACAGAAAGGGGTGGTATTCACTGTGCCCCCTGCTCAGAGGGCCTGAGACAGCAGCCTGAGCCCCACCCCCACTTCCCCCGCAGCTCTGGAGATTTAGATACTTGATTCCAAGCTTTAATTCATTTCACGAATCCCAGGCACAATTTCTTAGGAGAAAAATATCCAATGGAAGCCCTACCCAAGTAGTCATCCAGAGAAAACTTGTCGTTATCCCAAATCTGGATGATCAGTCTGGGTGGCACCCGGAATTCGGTTTGGTCAATACTCCAGAAATGCTCCTAAAACGACAAGAGAAACAGAGAAACCAAGTCACACTGATGAGTGGATTCTGGAACCCTCCCCTTGGAAATCCCAGTACCAAGGCATTGAGGCCTTTTCTTTCTTTTGCACCCCCAACCTGGACCCTTCTCCCTTCAGCCCTAGCCCCCCACTCACATGTAAGGAGGACAGGTGGGCTCCCCTTGACCTCTCAGGCCACCAGCCAGGTGATAAAAAGGGTGTCCTGATAAGAAGGCTCCCTGCCACGTCCCCATCAGTGTGACTTCCTGGAGTTTGGGGAGTGTTCTCCTCTCCCCCACCCCCACCCTATCCCACCCCACTTCCAAAGACCCCTGAGGCCTGCTTAGATTATCCTCCAAAGCCAGGAGGTTCTAGCCCAGCCACGGTATCTCCTGCTGGGGTGTTACTTCTGCTCAGCCACCTCCACACACCCACAGATCCTCCGCCCACCCCCACGGATGTCTGAGCACACTCATTTCACGGGGGCACAGATGCTGCTTTTATTGCCGCATATTTAAAATGTCCTGGCATTTTGGGCTTTTGAAAAATATTGCTGGGTTTTACATGCTGTGGTCAACTAAGACCCCCAGATCCCTCATACTAGTCCGGGGGAGGGAGGATTGGGTAGGGTTTGCAAGTTCTCACTGCTGGTCCCTGCCTCTCTGCCTGGGCACTCTGAGCCCCAAATAGTCTCACATCCACAGCCTACTTACACCTGAGCTCCTCTGGCACCAGGAAAAGGGAAGTTCCCCAGTGCTTCGAGAATTTGAAGGAAGATGGTTGAGTTGCTTCTTATTTTTCAAGTGATATTTCAAATATGTGCCCTTTTGTAGGCCCAGCAGGCCTGGCTCTGAGGGGCTTGGAAGTCCACTCTGCTGTTGTCCGCCCCACCTGACTGTCCTGTGTGGGCGCATGCTCCCAATACCACGAGGGCACGGGAGGTCCAGCTCCAGATCAGGGTAAATAGGAAAGGTAACTTAACTAAAGGCCCACCTGACCCGCACCCTCTCCTCCCCCATGCCAGTCTGCATGACTCGGCATCAGGTTGAGCTCAGTGTCTCTAGAAAGTGGCCTTTGAGCCGAAACCAGTTTGGCTCAGTGGACAGAGCATTGGTCTGCGGACTGAAGGTCCCAGGTTTGATTCTGCTCAAGGACATGTACCTTGGTTTCGTGCAGGGGGCAGGTGATCAATGTCTCTCTCTCATTGATGTTTCTAACTCTCTATCCCTTTCCCTTCTTCCCTGTAAAAAATCAATAAAATATATATATTTTAAAATCAATAATATATATATATATATATATATATATATATATATATATATATATATATATCATATATATATATATTTTTTAAAGTGCCCTTTGAAAGCATTCATCTCACCTGGCACAGAAAAGTGCTCCCTACAGCATCAGCACTGAGTAGGGCCACATGGGACAGAGGCGGGTATATGTCAATCAGATGTGGGGAGAGAAGGTGACCAGAAGAGCTAGGGAAAGTCTATAGAATTCGGGGGTAGAAGTGGGATGGAGGACTTGTCTGGGGCATCTGTTATTATTGCCTGCCCAGGTTTTAGGCCCAGGTGTTGGGATGAAAGCACCCAGATTGTTCCTTGGAGAGTCCCTTCCTCCCATCCATGCGATTTGGGAAGGACTGACTCCACCCTTTACTCCAGAGCCAGGCCACTCAGAGCACTGCACCCAGGCAGCACTGGCTGATGCAGGAGCTGGACATGACTCCTAACAGGCAGAGTGAGGTCCAGTTCCAGAATCTGGTTGGCACCATCGGGGGCTTGTCCTCTTTCTGCTGCGTTGCTGAGAGGACAGGAGGTGAGCCGGGCCCCCACCAGGGAGTGAGGCCCACAGAAGAAGGCTGAGCAGAGCCGTGGAGAAGTGAGAGCAATTTCTAAAGACTCCAGTTCAACCTGGGACCCAGGCATTCCTTACACCAGCCAGCCCTGGGCTTCCCAGTAATGTGAACCAACAGATCACTCTTTGGATATAAGCTGGTTCGAGCTGCGCTCTGTAACTGCGAGTTTTACAAAGTAAGACCACCAGGACCCTGAACCATCATGAAAATGCCTCTGAAGAAGGGACATTTCACGTAATTGAATACTTTGCTTCTGTTTGGTTAATTAGTCAAACAGTTCTGCTTATCACGGAAGGAAGTTGGTTTCCCTGTGACATAAACATACACTTGGTTGTTGTATATGTTGATACAAGACCCCATGTCTACCCTTCACCAAATCCTTCCCCTGGCCACCAACATGCGAGGGGAAGGAAAGTTACATTTCGTATACGTCTAACTACACTAAATAGCTGCTGTGGCTGTGTGACTCTGGGCAAGTATCTACCCCACTGTGAGTCTCAGAGTCGCCATCTGTACCAAGAAGGAGCTCAGCTCACGACTGCCAAGGCGCTGAGCGGCTCCAACATTCTCTGAGTGTCTGTGTTAAGGAGGACCCGTGACATCCACTTCCCGCTGGCAAATTTCAGAGCTCACTTTTTTAGACACGATACACAGTTGTTCAGCTGGGAGGTAGTCAAATGGGAAAACAAATCTCCAGTTAAAATTCCCTTCACCATCCAAGGACCTGTAATGGACATCTGTTTTCTGTTTGTTTTCTTCATTGCCAGGAATCCAGCTGAAAAGCAGAGGCAAACAGGCTTAGCGTCGTGTGATTGACAGGTAATCTAGCCGCAAAATTGTGCAGTGATTAGGGGAGTGAAGGGCAGGAGAATTAATGCACTTTTCTTGGGCAGCTTCCAGTTATCTACAGAGCTGGGGGCTGATTTATGAAGAGGAGGCGCTCTGTTGCATCCAACACAGGTTGTAGCCAAATAAAATACAATTCCTCTAAAACCAAAGCAGGAAACCCTTTAGACTTCAGTTAACAGGGATAAGGTGAAATTTTCTGGAAAATATCAACAACCCAGCTTCTATTTTGGGAACATTGGAGCTTGCTGGCTATGATTTTAGTCTTCCTAACTATAAATCATCACTGTCTGTCATCAATGCTGATAGGGCTCAATGAATATGAGTTAGTTCTAAATTTCAGCATTTCCTTTTCCATATTTTACGTAAGCAAACAAAACAGACATGACTTCCAACTTCCTTTTTTTTTTTTATTCTTAGATCCACTCTGATCATATTACTGAGACTAGCAAGGAAGATATGCTACTTCCCTACGCATACCTATGAAAATTCATTTCCATCAGCAAGGTGACATCTCAACTTGTGACATTCCCTTGACTTGTGCCTGGCACAGAGCTGACACTAATTAAATACCTGTTGAAGGAATAAGTGAATGAACACGGGTAGGAAGAAGTTGCTGTCACCGCTGCCTGCTACTGGGAAACTCTTGGTTTGGAAGCAAGGGTAACACTGGATTTTAGGCTGGAAAGGTGGTTGAATGAATGCATGGCTCTTGACACTGAATGCACATTAGAATTGCATCGGAATCAACTGGGGAGCTTTTAACATCACTGATGCCTGGACCTCACAGACAGAGATTCTTGGTAGGAGGCAGGCCTGGCTGTGCACTTGCACTGCCACTGGTTCTGAGCTTCATCTCCCATTGGTAAAATGAGGCTGGTGATGTGCGCGCCCTTCACATGGTCAACATGAGGACAGATCACTACTTGGAAGGGCCAGAACGGGAAGGGGGAAATCCTTAACTCATGTTTACAGTCACCTACTGTGAACCAGGTAATTAGCATGCCTTATTTTACTCTTCCCAAGTGTATATCTATCTCCATTTCGAAAATGAGGAAACACAGTTCAGAGAGGCTGTCTAACTTACACAAGCTCACACAGTCAGTAACAGACAGAATTAAATATAATTCCCAGTCTGTCTGAATCCAAAGTCCAGGCTTGTTACTGTGCCTCAAAGGACCATGGAGACTAGAAAGTGCTAATATTAGGTCTTATTAATAGTAGTGGTATTAATATCAACCAACTACAAGAGTTTCACTTTTTGCTGGTCAATTAATTGACTAGATAACTGAAAAATTCCTGTTGACAAGTTAAAAAAATTCCTTTTGACTATTGACTTTTAAGCTTTTAATTAATTCACTGAAGAGAGTCCACCCTCTCTGGCTAGGACCTCAGTGGCTTCACATCTTGATACAAGATCCCCAAAGCATCACCATCATCTTCCCTCAGGCTGCTCATCCTCCTTTTTTAGTGAATCTTTTCACATTTAATTTTACACATGAATCTTTTCACATTTTATTTTTAAAACAAGTTAACTACCTTAAGTTTATGTATTTGTGTGTGTGTGTGTGTGTGTGTGTGTGTGTACACACACACACACACACACACACACACACACATATATATATATATATATAAAACTTTGTATGTTATATCCATATGTGGGTAGTACTAGGTATGTTATTTAGGCATTATTTACCTTTTCACATATAGCATTTATATTTTAATTGCAAATACGAATAGTACTTTAGATTGTGCTTTATTTTTTGATTAAACGAGGTTTTTTTTTAGTCCAGTATTGCTTGAATTTGTTTTCCTGACTGGAAAAAATATAACGCTTATGATAGTCAAATAAATTCGCAAATATGTAACTACCTGAAATTAGTTTTCCTGAGGAAATGCTAATAAGAATCTGAAATGAGAAAGAATAATGAATCTGATGAAACACTCCCTGTTGCCCTAACCGGTTTGGCTCAGTGGATAGAACATCCATTGGCCTGTGGACTAAAGGGTCCCAGGTTTGATTCCGGTCAAGGGCATGTACCTTGGTTGTGGACACATTCCTATTAGAAGGTGTGCAGGAGGCAGCTGATCAATGTTTCTAACTCTCTATCCCTCTCCCTTCCTCTCAGTAAAAAGTCAATAAAATAAATTTTAAAAAAGAAACATTCCCTGTTTACAGCAAACTTAAATGACAGTAATTATGTTTTTAACAAAGTTTTGATTGAAGGCCACTTGAAATAATAAGTAAAACTTGGTTCTCACTTTATGAATATAGTCATTTCACAAGTATTATTTTTTTTTACATATCAAGGATCCTAACTTAGGCTATGTGGAATACTAATAATACTAGCTAACACCCCCATAGTATATTGGTTAATTTTATGTGTCAATGTGGCTAACTATGGGGTGCCCAGATGAAACATTATTTGAGGTGTTTCTCAATGAGAGTGGATTTGAATCAGTGGACTCAGTGAAGTAGATTGCCTTCCCCACTATGGATGGGCATCATAAGGCAAAGGAAGGAGGAATTCACCCCTTTTTCTGCTTTACTAATTGATCTGGGATATCTCATTTTATCTTCTCCTGACCTGCAGATGGCAGACTGTGGGACTTCTGGTCTCCATGATTGTGTGAGCCAATTCCTCATATGCATTCTCTCTCTCTCTTTCTCTACACTCTTGCTTCCCACCCCGCTACTTGTTCTATTTCTCTGGAGAACTCTGACGAATACACATAATGTTTACTATCTGCCAGGCACGATCTTAAATGCTTGGAGTAACTCAATCTTCTGAATATCGCCAAAGCAATAGGTACTTTCATTATCTCCATTTCACACATGAGGAACGGTGAGTTTACTAACTTGTCCAGCTGGTAGGGAGAGTACCAGAATTTCAACCCAGTCAATTTGGCTCTAGAGTCTAGCCTCTTAACCACTATGCCATCCTGTACTCAACATCCACGATCATGGCATAACACGGAACTAACATCCACATGAACTGCTTGGAATTGATTGTGCAAGTACCAGAATAATGAACAATAAATAATGCCTTCTCACAGGCTGGAGGCAGGCACTCCGTAAAAGATGGGGAAGCAACAATTGTAAAAAATTCTGCTAATTTCCCTCTTTTCTTTCTTTCTTTCTTTCTTTTTTTTTTTTTTTTAATTTCCCTCTTTTCCATGGTAATAAAATCTACAGGAAGTGAAATCTTGGAATCTTTCCTTGTTTCTAAAGACACTTATTCAAAGTATCACAAAGAAATAAAAATGAACTGCGTGACTAAAACATCTCAGAAATAACAAATCTGCTTAATAAACTCAACAAAACCCACTTCTAAAAAAGAGAAATGAAGAAATAGGTTCCTATAGTCATTAATGTCTCTGCTTGTAAACAAGATTCATACAGGTTTTCTTCTCCTGCTCTCTCTGCCTTTGTCTCCCTGGACTTTCCTAAGTAGACTGCATTAAAGAGATAACATACTTTCAGGTAACCAAGAATCCTACACCTCAACAGTGAAAACTAAGGAAGGAGAGAGCGTGTTCCATTCCCGGAGTTTGTCAAAGGTGCTCGCATGCTAGCCTTACCCTTTGACATAGATGTCGCTCATCTCCTCTCCTGTGATGCTTTTCTCATCCAAGATAACATCCTTGGTGTTCCAGATGATCACACGTAGGTAGAATCTGAAAAGGAGCAATTTTGAAGGTGCTTTTTCCCTCTGGTCCTGCCCCAAGGCCCTAGGCCAAGGTAGCTAGGTCTCAAGATCACTTACTTCTTGGCTTTCCGGGGTGTGATGTTGAAGGGAGGGCCTGGGAGGCCCAAACTCTTGGGGAAAACATCCACCCACATCTGCAGTTTTCCCTAAGCCATTCAAAAAGGAAAAGGGAAATACAGTTACTTACAGGTGGCAGAGACTACAGTTTTCACTCATGTTTCCTGGGTGAAACTCTGTCTTTGGGCCTGCTAATTTATTAGCCCACATAAAGCAAAATAAATAGTTGAATAAATAAGCAAGAGTTGAAGAGAAAATCCAGAGAAATGAAGAAATAGGTTCCTATAGTCATTAATGTCTCTGCTTGTAAACAAGATTCATACAGGTTTTCTTCTGCTCTCCCTGGACTTTCCTATTTCATATCTTCAATGCCATTTAAGCCACCAGCTCCCTACTCTCACCAGGTGTCCCTGCTGGCCGCGTGTGCCCACCTAAATCAGAGTCTGAGCCTTCCTGATTAATAAAATGAGGGGCTTCTCATGACTAACAGCACCCCCAATGTACTCATACATGCAATAAACACACTCACTCACAAATACAATCACACACACACACACACACCCCTTTACAGCCACTTCAAGCTGCGCCCTTCACTGTCAGAACCGTTCTCAAGCTGTCACTCTCTTCACCACCACACTGTCTACTTAATGTCAGTCTCAGTTTTGTGGCACCCAAGGGTGTCTCCATTTAACTCAAGATAGAAAATCTAAATAAAATGTGAAGTGGCATTTAATTTTGTGAAAGAAAGACTTACAACGTGGTGCTTCCAAAGCAGAGACTCAAACAATGACAAGACCATGACTGGAGGAGTGGAGGACTCCCTGACATTGGCTCATAGCGCCCACAGCCAGGAGGATGACTGGCAAGTGTGCCACCATCTCCATGAGGCCCTGCTCAGGCCTTGGACAGCCACAGACAGGCCCATCCATCTGACTGGAATGTTCTTCCAAGCAGACGAGGAATGCCATTAGCAAACTATATCGACCATGTGAACCAATTTAAATTCCCCAAACCGCTTTTGGAGGTTCTGTAGACTCTGCCTTCATGACAAAAACAGATTGGCCTTTAAGAAGGTTGCCAAGGAAACCACTAGATTGGCTTCCCGGTGCATTGTGAGCAAAAACGAATTAACTGGAACTCTTGAAAAAGGATATATTTTACTGCGATCCTGACTCTCTTCTAACGAATCTCTTGGGCTCAAGGTTCTACAGTCCATCAAGCCCACTGCAGGGCATTAGGCACCCAGGTGTCTCCTAAGAACCAGCCGCAGCCCGTCCAAGGTGGGGCAACCTATCCTCTCCACACTGGGAAGGAGAAGGGACTCCATCATAACCCGAAAGCTCAGAAGTCTCTGACTGCCTGCATTATTCTTACACGTGGGAAGGTACCACAGGAAGAGCGCGGGCTCAAGGAGACTCAGAGAGAGAAACAGAAAAGAGACAGAGAGACGCCTTGGTCCACTTTTGTTCTGAGTCAGAGTCACTCTCCTGGCTGGATTTAGTGAATTGATTCTTACAATAAATTCCCCTTTGGGATGAAGCTAATCTGAGTTTCATTTCTATTTCTTGTGTTTCTAAAAATATCCAAAAGAGACAAGTCCGTGTCAACTCTGCCACTACCTCTGGGGTTGGAATGGTGGGTCCTGGAAGGTAGGGAGCTCCCTTACCTGAGAGATGTGGGGCTGGAAGGTGCTGTGCAGAGTCCTGGTTTCCACGTGCTCAGGGACCAGCCCCTGCGTCCTGAGGATGTGAAGGGCAAGGCGCTCGTCAGGGGGCCCGAGGTGCCGGTGCAGGATTTTGTTGGCTTCTGGAATGGAAAGCGGCATTGAAGCAGGGATGGACATCCGGGAACCATGCAGCCAGCTTTCAGTGCGTCATCCCAGAGTTTGCACAATGGTCAGGCAGTGCCTGTGTGCCAACTTCGAGTTGAGAAGGAATTATTGATAGAAATAGCGCCTGACCAGGGACCCTGCCCCATCCAGGCTCACACCTGACTTGAAGGCGGCAGCAGCAAAGGGACCAGACACAGGAGGATGTGTGAGGCAGCCCTTGTTTATTTGGTGGCCGAGGCTCGCTGCCAGACTCTGTTTCCCAGATCCCCTTGCAGTTAAGCGTGGCCATGTGACCAGCCTAAACTAGAATGTAATGCAGGTGGAAGGGACATGCGTGTCACCTCTGGAACTGGCACGTAAAACCCTCTTGTGTATAATCGTGTAGGTGCCTTTCTCTTCTGGATACAGAAGGAATCCGCAACCTTGACACCTGGGCTGTAAAGTGGGAGGGCCTGAGTCCACGCAGCACTGCGTGGAGGAGGGCCACCGACCTGCAGGAACACCTGCTTTGAATTTATGAGGAATACACTTTCATTGTGTGAAGCCACTGACATTTGTAAGTTGAATTGTCCCAGCCGCTAGCATCACTGTGGCATTGAAGACACACAGCCCCAAATTTTTCAACACTCCTCCTATATCTTCCCTGAGCCTGGAGACTTTTTTGACCACTAAAGAAAGGATGCTGTGTGACTGCTGAGGCGAGGCGCAAAAGGCCCTCACTCCGGGGATGCCATCCACCATGGAGGGAACATGGGGACCCAGGACTGCCCTATTGGATAAGCCTGAGAAGGTGCCCCCACTGAGCTCCTGGTCAAGAATCAGTATCAACTGCCGGCTCTGTGAGGGAGCCACCTGGACCATCACCTCGGCTGAGCCTTTGGATGACTGCAGCCCCAGCTGACGCCTGCCAGCAGCCAGCTGTATGAGCAACTAATGTGAGAGCTGCCCGCACGAACCCTTCCGGGATCCCTAACCCGCAAAACTGAGCAAAAGAAAATGGTTGTTTTCAGCTGCTAAGCTTTGGGGTAATTGGTTGTGTAACAATAGTAACTGGAACAGTCCTCGTGACTGACGGCTTTTGGGGGGTTACTTCTTGCTTGTTTAGGGGTACTCTTCTCCACGGGGCCGTGTTGCTTGCCAGTTCATTCCCGACCCCTTTTGCAAGTTCTCGTGTTCACAGCAGCAAGATTTCTTCAACATCCAATCATCCCTAAAACTGACTAAGTCTTCTTCTTAAAAGGGGAAGATAAAGTACAGTTTCTCCCAATGTCAGGAATAAACAGCTGGGAGCCAGGAGCGCGTTCATGCCCAGGTGTCTTTGCTCAGCTGTTTTGGGTTTCTCATGAAACCTCAAGGCCAGCCCCACTGCCACCCTGTCTGGGAAGCCCTCCTTCCCTACACAACACTGAACCATACCGTAGCTCCTATGCTCTATTATATTAAGTTTATTGTCATCATGCAGAGAGCTGTTCATGCGTCAGGACAGACTATCAGAAATTACTGCTTGGGAAAGAGCAAGACCCAAAGCTCGGACGTGAACCACATGTGAACTTAGCAGATTCTCTGAACCCGCCCTACGCATCCCCGGGCCTTCTCAGGAAAGGGCTGGAAGAAGGATGGCATCAACTTGGAAGAAAAATTCTTGCTCTACCATCTGAGCACTTTGCCTTACATGGAAATTAGTCAATTACTAGAATTTTCGTGTAAAAAAGATCGAATGGCTATGCCCTAAAAAGGTCAGGTGAAACCTAAGACAGACAAGAAAATGTGTCCACTTTGACACCTGACATGACAGCCAAACTCTCCTATAATGGGGCTTCTGTCCGAGCGTCGAGTGTGGAATCCCCTGTGGTGCAATTAGGGACTGCTCTGCCGGAAACCCTCCCCAAAGCAAACCGGCAACAGAAAGAGGTGGGTACACTCTGGGACCAGCTTACACGCGCTTACCAAATTCATCCAGACTGTACTCTCGACCTCCATATCTGATTCTGCTTCCATCTTCCGAAAGGACGGGTGGCGGGAAGCCTTTGAATCTGGCCACGTTTTTAAGCAGCTGTGTTGGTCTCAATTGATCGCGCCAGGTATTCACTCCAGAGCTGTGAATAACGGCCCACCCGCAAGTTACCGAAAGGCACACAATTCTTCTTGGATGCACCCCCCCCCACACACACACACTTACAGCGCCCATGTAACAAGGGAGCCAGGCATTTGTTATCCACTTCGGCTTTGCCTAGAGATCTGTTTCAAATACCTAAAATCCTCAGTTATTTTGGGCTCAGCCAATTGATCTCTTTCTCCCCGAAATCTCCTCCTCTGTAAAAAATGAGTTTGTCTGAGACCGCCATAATTATAATAGGCAAACTCATAAACAAGAAGTCACGAGCTGTATCTCATTGGGGAAAAGCACTGGGGAAAAAGGGACATCACAAAACTGACCAATGCGGGGAGGAAGGGTCAGGGAGTCCTTGTTTTCAAAGGGCAGGGAATTCTTGCCATCAAACACTGCCTGCTCTCAGTGCCTGGCATCAAGGAGGGGGGTTCAAAGAAAGGGAGCAAGGGGACCAGTTTCTAAGTACCGCTCCCTATGCCATCCCTCAAAGCAGGCTCTAGTCCTGGGCCCAGCGTTTTACATAGACTCCAATGTGAATGGCGCCCCCTGGAGTTGGGTAATGATATGGCCCCGGTTCTCCCTGAAATAATCCTACCTTGAAAAACAGTATGTGTCTGACTCAAAGGAGAATTGACTCTGGGAAGTCAAGCGCTGAGGTAGAGAGCCAAGGCCTCCCGGGGTTAATGCTTAGATGGAGCGAACGGTCTACTGGTACATTTATGGCCAAAGCAACTTACATGCAGTACTGCTCCGGGATGCCGCAGTGGGACCCAAACCGGGAAAGGAACCGGTTTTCCAGATCAATGATGGTTTCTCCCACTTTTTCATCACGGGTAAAGGTGTCATAATCATAGACAGAGATTTTCAGGTCTTTTTCTTGAGGTAGGTAGCAGCTCAGTTCATACATCCTGAATTAACAAATGCAAGGTTAGCCTCCCCGTGATCCCATGCGGTCCTCTCACGAGGCTCTGCGCAGGGAACCCCAGGAAGCCAACTAGGAAAACCAGGTGTGTGGGGGGGTACGGAGTGGGGGTACTCGGTAAGTAGTACAGATTCCTAATAAGAACAAAGGCTATATACTTGCTCAGAAGATCACGAGCTTTAAATCGTGTGCCTAAGTTTAAGTTCAAATCCACAGCTGATCACTTAACCTCCCTGTGCTCAGTTTTCTCATTTATAAGATGGTGATAGTAATACCCACCATCACGGTCAAGTGAAGATATGTTTAGAAAGCATTTGGCATGAGTGCATTGCTCAAAATGCAACAGTTATAATAAGAATTCTTGCCAAAGCCGGTTTGGCTCAGTGGAGAGAGCGTTGGCAAGCAGACTGAAAGGTCCCAGGTTCGATTCCGGTCAAGGGCATGTATCCTGGTTGCGGGCATATCCCCTGTAGGGGGCGTGCAGGAGGCGGCTGATCGATGTCTCTCTCTCATTGATGTTTCTAATTCTCTATCCCTCTCCCTTCCTCTCTGTAAAAAATCAATAAAATATATTTAAAAAAAGAATTCTTCATTATAATAGTATGAACATTATTATCACGTGCCTGTTCACTGGGGCCCCGAGGCATCTGCCCAGCTGAGAGATTAGTAGGGAACAAGCACCCTGATGTACAGCCCCGAGCTGTGTCTCTGCTCCGTTCCCTCTTCTGTCTGAACAGAAACCAACGCCCATGGAACGTCCAGACTCGCTCCACAGAGACCCCCCCCCCCCTGGGAGGGGGCAGTAAGAATGCAATTTGCCAACGCAGTGTGATAAGCAGGGTGCCAAGAAGGCTCCCACTCTCCTCTCAGGCCTCAGATGCACCACCGGTCCTTCCAGGCCTTTCTAGAGCATCCACATTAAAAAGCAAACACTTCTGAGATAGAGGTAAATAACCACACAGCACTTCCTGTGGGAGGGGAGTAGTGTGAGGGTTCTGAGAGCCAGATACACTGAACAATATAAGCCCCAGAAGGGCAGGCTTTGGTTCGGGATTTGCCCATTCACAGAGGAACGGCTCCCCTAGTAGGTGCTCAATAAATGGTGGAAAATTGGGGGAGGCCTCTCCCATCCCCGCCCGCCCTCTGTGTCTCCTCCCTGCTCCTCGCTCTCTGGTGTGTGGACTGGTTCCTGGCCAAAGAGCGGGAATGTTCATGAATCCATATGAACAGAGTGTGTGTGCCAAGGGGGCTCTGCAGAAAAGCCACCAGAGTGTCCCCTGGACAAATCCCAGCCTTCTTGAGACCTCGGCAGCCAGGCAGGGGCCTAAGGGGCAGTGGCCACGCCAGGAAAGGAGCTCGGATCATGACCACCCAGGAAGCACAGGAGCCACCAGTGCCCCATAGCAGCACGGTTCCACTACTGCAGTGGTTCTCAACCTTCCTAATGCCATGTCCCTTTAAGACAGCTCCTCACATGGTGGTGACCCCCAACCATAAAATTATTTCCGTTGCTACTTCATAGCTGTAATTTTGCTACTGTTATGAACTGTAATGTAAATATCTGATACGCAGGATGTATTTTCATTGTTACAAATTGAACATAATTAAAGCATAGTGATTAATCACAAAAACAACACATAATTATATATTGTGAAATATTTATTTCTAATTACAAATAAATGAAATTTTGTCTTGAATTGTGGTGTAGCATGGGTAACAGTCTTCATATGACAATAGTAAACTACATTGCTACACTTTGCCACACCGAGGAGCGGTCCGTTGGTTCCTAAGACCATGGGAAATAGGTGTTTTCCGCTGGTCTTAGGCGACCCCTGTGAAAGGGTTGTTCGACCCCAAAGGGGTCTCGACCTACAGGTTGAGAACCGACGCCCTACTGGATTCCAAGGCACGGGCAAATGAGATGAGAACCCTTCTGACGGCCTTCCTCCGAGCACATAAAGGCTCGGCCGAGCCCGCAGCTCTCCTTTTCAACCCCAGTGTCCTGGTTTGATGAAGAAGTGCTTTTTTTCTCGGGACACACGAATTAAGATTGCATGGAAGACACTGACATTCCACTGCAGGTGAGCTGGCCGTGACGTGGCCGGAATAAGCTGACTGATGACTGGGGACAGGCATTTTGTCTCTTCCTGAATCCCTCTCCCAGAGTCCCTGAGAGTCTTGCTGAGAAGAAAGCTGCTCTCTAAGACAGGCCAGGGACCACCACCACCTGAGGGGCTGCAGAGCGGCGTCTCCTCGGCCCCACCTGGCTGGACGGGGGAAAAGGGGGGGAGGGGGGGAGGTCTGCACACACGCCAGACAGGGATTGGCCGAGCAGAGCCCGACAGCATCACTTCCTCCCTGGGTGGCTCCGAGCAAGACTTTTCCTGCCACTTAATTAAGCTTGTGTTTGGCTCCTCTGAGACAAGCGGTTCAGACAGGGCCGCCTTTCTCCCCGAAAAGCTGGCTTCCTCTGCTTCCCTGTCTCCCTCACACGGAGCCCTCCTTCCTGCCCTGCGTGCCTTTTCCTGTCTAGACCTCGGGGCTGGATCAAGCGGAGAAAAGGAAAACGATCATATTGCCGAGCCAGAGGATTACTTCCACTCCCTGGCCCGGCACGTGGCCTCGGGGTGTGCAGCACAGAGGGGGTGCGCGCGTGTGTGTGCCCGGGCGCCCCGTGAGGGTGAGGTCCCCTGTGCATGGGTGTGATGGGGTGTGTGAGCGAGGGGACCGTGGTGTGTGTGAACCTGAGAAGCTTTGAATGACAAAGGCTTTCTTGTGTGTGTGTATGTATGTGTGTGTGTGTACATGCGCTCGCACGCACGTGTACAGGAGAGGGAGAGAGGATGCCAAAGGTCACAATCCAACAAACATGAATAGAAATGATGATAAAGCCAGAAATGACCAGGTAGGCCACACGTCAACCTAGAATGCTCCCACTTGGCAAGGTTCTTGGAAAATGACCCTGTCTACATAAATGTTTTGTACAAAAAGAGCATTTTTCTGTGAGTGGTGGCTCTGCCATGAACATGGAGCATTACCAGGAGTGTTGGGACAACCTGGGGCTTGAAGTCAGGAATTTCTGCCTCAATCGTGGGCCCATCATGGGCTAGGCCTGCCCACAGAGCTCGGGGTTTGTCCTTCATTTGTACAACAGGCCGCTGGTCCCTGCCCTGACAGCTAGACAACAATCAGATGGCGGAGGCCACAGAGAGCGCCGTGTGGACACGGTGCCGCCGCCGCGGCCTGGATTCGATTCCTGCCACTGCCTCTTAGTAGCTGGCACGTTAGGCCCTCATTTCCTCTGTGTGAAATGGGGGTAAATGGCGCCTGAGGGCTGTTAAACTTCTGCGATGTCTTCTATAAAACAGCTCAGCACAGCGCCTGCGCACAGTAAGAGCCTAGCGAATAATAGCTATTGTTAAATGTGCACGTAATTGATAACTGAAAAGTGCGGTCCTGGTTAGAGGTCACGTGGGTTTGTCTTACCCTTGAGGAGTTCTGATGAGAGCAACAGCACCACCCAGAAACGAGTCTAAGTGGCCAAGATGACGGGAATAGTGCTATTTCAAGAATCTTCGGGAACTGAAGGCAGACCCCCTCACTTCCAGCCCCCTCCTCAGTGTTGATAACAGCCAGTAATATGTATATCTGCTGGATCTTAATGGAACTTGAACGTCCCAGAAAACAGACCCAGGCTGGATTCGGGGAGGGAGAACCACATTGTCACCGCAGGTAAGTCACCAGTCACCCTGCCTACCCTTCTTGTCTAGAACCCACCGACACGGCGGCCTCCACTGCCCCCAACCCCCACTTTTTACAACCCGTCTCATGACCGGGTTATTTTCTTCACGACACTTTTCACTCCCATGGAAGTCTTTTACTTGTGCCTTTTCGTATTTATTGTCTGCTCCGAAGACTGGGATTTTTAAAAATTTATTGTTGAAAATATTACAGATGCCCTCTTTCTCCCCCCATTGACACCCTCCACTCTGCCCCCGCCCTCTCCCCCTGCCGTCCCTGCACCACTGTTTGAATATTTGCTCTGTTCAGGGCGGCAGGTTGAAAACCCAGCACAGACTTTGGCACATGTATCGCCGTTCTTCATTTGCGTGCCCGGAAGAAAGGAAGGACTGGGAAACGTTTAGACGGGCACCTTACCTGCCGAAAACCGGGTTGAGGGTGTTGGGGATGTAGTTGTCCCGATCTTCGATCACTTTTTTGCCCAGCGATATTTTTATATACGGGTCACACTGTGAGGACAAAACAGACGGCAGGTTATGTCACCGTGGGGTGCCTGCCGGTCACTTTCTGGGACAGATGCAGGTCCCTGTGCACCTCAGACAAGGTCTGAGCAATGTTACCCCACATGGCACAGGGCCAGCTGCCTTCAGAGCAGGCGTGTGGGGGCCGAGGTGGGGGCAGGGAAGAGAGAGATAGAAGAGCAGAGCTCACATCTGTAACGTGAGGATGAACCAGACCCATCCCAGCCCCTCAAGCTCTTAGATAAATGCCCGTCCTGAATGCATTGTTTTGATGGGGTATCTTTCCCCCAACGAGATAACAGAAGCCCCAAAAAAAAGAACATGACAATTACAGCGGTTGATGACTGTAATTATCTCGATAAGGCAGAAGGCCCCACGCCCAAACGCTTACCAGGCCATTGTTGTCCTGGGGCTGTAGCTCTAAGCCCCGAACAATGTAAATCCGAACCGTGCATTCCTGTGGGACGCTGTCAGGTAATTCCCGAAACTGCCTGGGAGGGGGCGGCACACTGGGGTCATCCGGCAGCGGGTAGATCCTAAAGGAGCCCTAGAGAGAGAGAGACACGCA
>PVJN01030693.1:9884-25529 GCA_004026805.1 Lasiurus borealis | reverse complement strand
CCGAGGTCACACAGGCCCCTGCAGACCGAGGTGGGCCTGCTTGTGCTGTGCGTGTCACACAGGCCTCTGCAGACCGAGGTCACACAGGCCCCCTGCAGACCGAGGTCACACAGGCCCCCCGCAGACCGAGGTCACACAGGCCCCTGCAGACCGAGGTGGGCCTGCTTGTGCTGTGCGTGTCACACAGGCCCCCGCAGACTGAGGTGGGCCTGCTTGTGCTGTGCGTCTCACACAGGCCCCCTGCAGACCGAGGTCACACAGGCCCCTGCAGACCGAGGTGGGCTTGCTGGAAGCCTGCGCATCTTACGCTGAGCAGAACAGTTTGCAGCTTGTTTTCCCGTTGCCTCGGCTTCCATTTGTTTGAGATCTTTCATTCTGTACTTGTGAAAAGTGATTGGTGAGGGTGGTGGTTGTTTTATAATCGGTGAGGTGAAAGGTCAGGATTTTGCCTACATATAACACTGAGATAAAAGCTCACAGTTGCTTTGCTGCTTATGATTTAAGAAAGAGTCACGCATTTACTTCAATAAGTGGCATAAAGTAGACAGTTCCAAGTTGCTATTCTATATTCAGAGACTCTGAGTGAACCTCTTGGGTCAAATTTCAATTAAAAAAACCGCATTCAGCCCTAACGGGTTTGGCTCAGTGGATAGAGCGTCGGCCTGCAGACTGAAAGGTCCCAGGTTCAATTCCAGCCAAGGGCACGTATCTTGGTTGCGGGCACATCCTCAGTGTGTGTGTGTGGGGGGGGTGCAGGAGACAGCTGATCGATGTCTCTCTCTCATTGATGTTTCTGACTCTCTATCCTCTCTCTCCCTTTCTCTCTGTTAAAAAAAATCAATAAAATATAGTTTTAAAAACCATCCAGCCACAAGGGGCATTCATTTATTGAGTTATATGGAAGGTTGTTTTCCAAATACTCATCTCTTCTGGAAAGATAACAGTTTTTCCAGGTGCGTTACATAATACAACACGCGGAGCATCCTGCGGCTCACAACACCTAGTGGTGATGTTCTCGGTGAGACAGCTCACCGCATGTCGGCTGTGCGCTAGGCGCCGGGGCTGTGAGCACACATGAGATCCATGAATGCAGTGTTGGATGGTCGCAAACAGAAGTCCTTCCTCGGGGTGGCCGTTTCAGCTCTGTGACCCGGCCTTTGATCGCTTTGTTCTCCGGAGAGCATGCATCAGACGTTGTTCTACAAAGATGTTCCTGATTAAAATGCCACTTGAGAGGTTTCAGTTGGATTTATCAGGCAGCTGTGTGAGAGTATGCTAATGAGCCTACAGTGATCTTTCGGTCCTGATTGCTGTATTACTTCATGGAATCACAATGGCTACATTGTATTCCGGGCTTACTGGCTGCCTGGCCTAATGTGTATGATCTGTGTGTGTGTGTGCCCGTGTACAATGACTGAAATGATCGAGCACTTACTGTGTACCAGGCGGGAACAAGGCTTCACATGCTTCATCTCATTAAGTCCTTATACCCTCAATGGCAAAGGTACTGTTTTTTTAAATATATTTTATTGATTTTTTACAGAGAGGAAGGAAGAGGGATAGAGAGTTAGAAACATCCATGAGAGAGAAACAAGGATCAGCTGCCTCCTGCACGCTCCCTACTGGGGATGTGCCCGCAACCAAGGTACATGCCCTTGACCAGAATCGAACCTGGGTCCTTTCAGTCCCCAGACCGACGCTCTATCCACTGACCCAAACCGGCTAGGGCAAAGGTATTGTTTTAATTGTGCCCATTTTTTTTTCAGAAGAGGTAACGAAAGCATCTTAAGGTAAAAAGACTCACCCTTGATGACACAAGCTAGTGAGGAGAAGAGAGCATTGGAAGCGAGCAGACTGATCTCTAGCAGGCAGCGTTATTGGGGTGTTCATCTTGCCCTGAGGGGGTGAACTCCCTCACCATTAGTGCCTGCTGCCCTGTGCTTCCCCAAGTGCCCAATCAGGATTCTGCATACTCCTGCTACTCTGAGATAAGACTAACCATTACCTCACTCTTCGTGATTTAAGAAGGAATCGCTAGTTAACTTCAGCCAGTGCCATAAAGTAGCGGTAACCAGGTTTGCTCTTCTAGATCAGGAATATGGTTGTTCACCATGATTCTGAATTTTGGAGGATTCTCTTCAGAAATTGGCTATTTCAACGCAAAAGAGTAACCATTGCCTGAATTTATGTGCTTCTGCTGCTTTCCCCCCTACAAATTCCAAAAGCAAGGCAATTTGGGGCAATGTTTCATTTTACTAGTTTGTAAGGAAACTGGGTATTCTGTAGCGTGCAGGATATGCCTTTGAGAAGGAGACGGTCTTTACTAGCAGTGGTGAGTAATCCGGATGTTTGACTAGCCACTGGTTCCCTATCCGTGGGAACTATGAAAGCAACCAATCCCAGCTCAAATTATTATTATTATTTTTAGAGAGAGTATTTATTATTATAGTGAAGTAAATTGCAAAGCAACGTTGAAAAACAAATTTCATAATATCTACTACCTTTATTTCATAGCTGGTTTATTAGGCACACATGCAAAACAGCTCCTTAAGAGGACTATTACCAGTAGCAGTGTTGTGTTTTTTTTTAATATATATATATATATATATATATTAAAATATATATATATATTTCATTGATTTTTTTTTACAGAGAGGAAGGGAGAAGGATAGAAAGTCAGGAACATCAATGAGAGAGAGACATCAATCAGCCGCCCCTTGCACACCCCACACTGGAGATGTGCCCACAACCAAGGTTCACGCCCCCGACCGGAATCGAACCTGGGACCTTCCAGTCCACAGGCCGACGCTCTATCCACTGAGCCAAACCAGTCTCAGCTAAAATACATTTTATTGTTGGTAGTATTACAGATATCTCCCATTCCCCACCTTTCCCCTCTCCTCCCGGCCCCTGTCCACCCCTCCGGGTCTTCACTACCCTATCGCCCGCGTCCATGGTTTATGTGTGAAAGTGTGTAAGTTCTTTGGTTTATCTCTTCTCGTCCCCACATCCCCACATCGAGGTGTGTCAGTTCGTTCCATGCCTCCAGGCTTCGGGTCTTATTTTGTTGTTCCATTCATTTTCAAATTATTCTTTAAACTTGAAACGTATAGTTGTTTTTATTAAGAAAACAAAATTATAAAACTAGTAACTGGAACCTGAGAGAAACCGTTGTGAGAAATGTTACTCCAAGCAGGGTCCGGAGTAATTAAGGACAAGTCTGTCACCAGTAAGAACCCACCCCATTGGGAGATTCCTAGGCCTTATCTCTGGGGCGGTGCAGGAAGCTGGTGAGGGGGTGTCCTGTGACTCATGGACAACAGTCCTCTGACACAGTTGATCCTGGCGATTGTGCATAATGGAGTCTCATTTTCTGAAGGACAGGATTATGGAGTCTGGGTTTAGAAAGGAACTTGGAAATCATGTGTTTCGAACCCTCTCCCCCGCTTTCTAGAAGAGCAAAACCCACAGTATCCAGGATATCTTTACTGGATGTTGAAACTTGGGAAGTGTGGGGTCCCTCAGGGGATTCCATGCCAGTGGGTCTCCAGCCTGGCCCTGCCCCAGCATCCTGCCCATCAGGAGTTGGGAGAGGGACCAGGAGTTGGATCGGGGCCTTAGGTTGTTTGTGAAAGTTCAGGTGATGTCGCTGCTTAACAATGATTCTGACAGGCAGCTTAAGCCTTTTCAATCCAATATCTTTTCTTAAGCACGTGGATTGGTAGCCTGTGACCTGTAGTTCTACATCTGAAAATATTATGATGTTAGTTCTAACGTGTGTGTGTGTGTGTGTGTGTGTGTGTAACCGTGCTGGAAATTATTAAAAAAAAAATGTTCACTACAGATTCATAAATAACAGAGCAGTATATAAACAATGCTCCATTTTAATCCATTAGAATTAATATACAGTGGTACCTCGAGATACGAGTGCCCTAAAATATGAGGTTTTTGAGACACGAGCCGTCGAGCGAGCAATTTTTGCTTTGAAATACGAGCAACAGTTGAGATAGGAGTCATCGCGCGGATCGGCCAGCTGCACACGACCCACCCGTTTACCGCGAAGTGAGCATCTCATAGTTTCCCACGCCTCAAGGTTACGAAACGAATTAAACTCGTATCTCGAGGTACCACTGTATTCTAATTTCAGGAACTCCATCCTGCCCTCTACCTAGGGATAGTGAGGTGGGAAGAATTTCCAGGAATGGTCCCCGAGATTCCACTCCCCAGTTCCCAGGAACTGTGATTGTGCTGAGCTCTTACTCCATTACTTGCGTTGTGTTATGTGGCACAGTTGGGTTTTAAAATGGGTGTATCCAGGTGGGTCTCATCTTATCACATGAGCCCTTAAAACCAGAAATTTCTCTGGCGAGTGGTAGACCAGAAAGTCAGAGAGATCCAAGGCTCGAGGACTGGATGCTTTGAAGATGGAGGGCGTGACGTGAGAAGGAATCCGGCAATTTTATTGGAGCTGAGAGCAGAACTTGGCTTACAGCCCATAGGGAAATGCAGACCTCAGACCTACTGCTACAAAGAATTGAATTCTGCCAACAACCCGAGTGAGCTGGGAAGTGACTTATTCTCCCAGGCCTCTAGATAAGAGTTCAGCCCGATTGACAATTTCACATAAGCCTTGTGAGATCCTGAGCAGAGAATCCAGTGGAGCCCACCTGGCCTTCGGACCTACAGAGCTGTGAGGTAATAAATGGGTGTTGTTTTAAGCCTTTAAGAATGTGGCTTAAAATGAAGATAACAAATGGCCTTGGGGCGATGCTCTCCTCCTCTACTGGGGAAGAGTGGAGAGTCTGGAATTTTGTGTTCTATCTGATGGCACCAGATGACTCATGAGAGCGGTTTCCTCATCTTCTGTCAGATTGTCAGTGGTGACCCAATGGGAAGTCTGGACTTCCGCTTGCCTGCTCCCAGCTCAGCAGGAGTCAGTGGCCCCCATCACCTGTCTCACTGGAGACTGGGTAAGAACTTGAGAGGAGGGAGCTAGAGAGAGTCATTAAAGCTGATAGGAAGTGCTGGGCAAATTCCTGACTGCGCCATACATGAAGCTGACTAGAATTAACATGCCAAGAAGTTTTTTTAAAATTCATTTAAAAAAATTCTTTATTGATTAAGCTGTTACATATGTGTTCTTATGCCCCCATTACCCCTATCACTCCTACTCATACCCTCCCCCCATCCCACCCCCGTCATTGGAATCACAGCCCACCAAAGTTGCTAAGGACCTCTATGCTTAACCTAAATAGGGTTACTGCCTGCTAAAATTTAGATTATTTAAACATCATAACATAATAGCCCCAAATGCCTAGGACACACTTTTAAAAATCACATATCATGCCCAGAACCAGGAAAATTACAACTTAACTGAAAAGATAATCAACAGATATCAACATCGGAAGACTCAGATGTTGGACTTATCTGACAGATTTTAAAGTAGCCATCATAAAGATGTGTTAATGGGCAATTAAAACACGCTTGAAACAAAATGAAAAAAATTAGAAAGACTTAGCAAATAGAAGATATTAAAAAATAGAAATTATGCAACTGGAAAATAAAATCCCATATTAAAATGTTCCCTGGATGAGCTCAATAGGTTAGAGATGACAGAGGAAAGAATCAATTAAGTTGAAGTCAGATGCATAAAAGTTTCTCAGTCTTGCCGAAACCGGTTTGGCTCAGTGGATAGAACATTGGCCTGCAGACTGAAAGGTCCGGTTTCGATTCCGGTCAAGGGCATGTACCTTGGTTGTGGGTACATCCCCAGTAGAGGGTGTGCAGGAGGTAGTTGATCGATGTTTCTCTCTAATCAATGTTTCTAACTCTCTATCCCTCTCCCTTCCTCTCTGTAAAAAATCAATAAAATATATTTAAAAAAATTTACTCAGTCTGAACAACAGGTAGAAAATAGTCTGGTAAAAAAAAGTGAACAGAGCTTCAGAGACCTATGGTACATTAACATAAGATCTAACATTTGTGTTATTAGAGTTGCAGAAGGAGAAGAATATAGAAATAAAAAGAATTCAAAGAAATGGCTGAAAACTCCCTAAATTGGGCAAAAGGGATAAACATTCAAAATTAAGAAGATGAGCATAACCCAAACAGGATAAATGGATAAACCCTTAGAAAGACTGATAAAATAAAAAAGAAGACATAAATTGAAATATGAGGAATAAAGCAGGGGCTGTCACTACAGATCCTGCAGTTATTAAAAGTATAATGAGACAATGCTGCAAATAATTCTATGCATATACATTTAACAATTTGGATGAAAGAGACCAATTCCTTGAAAACCACAAACTACTAAAACTCACCCAAGATGAAATAATCTCAGTTGTCCTCCAACTATTAAAAAATGAATTAATAATTGAAAAGCTTTCAAAAAAGAAATATCCAAGCCTAGAGGGTTTTAATGGAAATTTTCCATCAAACATGTAAAAAGTTAGCACCAATTCTATATACTCTTTTGTAGAAAATAGAAGAGGAGGGAATTCTTCCCAAGTTATTTATGAGGCCAATATTACCTTGATATCAGAGCCAGACAGACAGTACAAAAAAAAAACCACACACACAAAACAAACAAAACCCACCAGACATACAAAAAAACCCTACAAGCCAATATCCCTCAAAATTCTCAATAAAGTAATAGCACAATAAATCTAGCAATATAAAAAGAATTATATGCCATGACAAGTGAGGTTCATATAGAAGACTGCTTCAATGTTTGAAAATCAATTAATATAATCCACCATATCAGCAGGCTATGGGAAAAATATAATCACAGAATTATCAATTGATGCAGAAAAACGTGATAAAATTCAACACCCATTTATAATCAAAACTCTCAGCAAAGTAGGAATAAAGGGTAGTTTCCCCAGCTTGATTAAAAGCGCACACACACACACACCCTAAAGTTAGCATAGTAAATGGTGAAGGATTGAATGCTTTCTCCCTTGACAATCAGAACAAGGATGTCTGCGCTCACCAGTCTTATTCAACATAGTCCTGGAAGTCCTAGCAGCACAGAGTTGAGAAAAGAAAGAAAAACATAAAAATTGGAGAGGAAGAATAAAACTATCTCTGTTGGTGAAATTACTACAGTGTTTTTTCCAACGTATGGCCTCCTCCCTAAAATTCGTTAAAACTAACAGTGGAGTAATAACAAAAATAAACTGTTAATTTAATTATAAGAAAATCCTGTTTAAAAGCATTTTAAAATTAGCAGGGTGTTAATTTTCACAAATGGCATATGGATTAGAGATGTTGTCCGTTCAATCCGGTCTGTTAAATGGAGGTACGCAAAATCAAGGGTTTATTGTGTGTCCACACAAAATTGTTTACAGGATTGTTTACAATAGCTTTATTTATAATAGCTCCAAATTGGAAACCACCTAAAAGCCTTCAATGAGTGAATGATTAAACATACCCTGGTCCATGCATACGTTGGAAGACTACTCAGCAATAGTAAAGAATGAATACAGGAAGCTACTTGGATGGGTCCCAGAGGTATTGTGCTTTGTGAATAAAGCCAATCTCAAATGTTATATACAGTATAATTTGGTTTGTATTAAATTCTCGAAATGACAATACTATAGAGTGGAGAACAGATGACTGGTTGCCAAGGAACAGTGACAGAGTGCAGGGAGGACTGGTAGGACTATATGAGGGTCACACAAGGGAATTCTTTTATGCAGATGGATTAGCTCTGTATCTCGATTGTGACGGTGCTTATGCAAATTTATACACTGGATCAGTGCATGGAAAAACTGATAGGAACTGAAGATCTATAGTTAACAGTATTGTTTCAATGTGTTTGATATTGCATTGTAGTGGAGGAAGTTGGAGGAAGGCTTCATGAGACTCTATGCACGACTTTTGTAAGTTCCTAAGAGTATCTATGTACAGTGGTACCTCAAGATATGAGTGCCCTAACATACGAGATTTTTGAGATACAAGCCATTGCGCGAGCGATTTTTGCTTTGAAATACGAGCAACAGTTGAGATATGAGTAATTACGTGGATCAGCCGGCTGCACACGACCCACCAGTTTACCGCGACTCGAGCCTCTCAGTTTCCCACACCTCAAGGTTACGGAATGAATTAAACTCATATCTCGAGGTACCACTGTATATAAAAGGCTAAGTGACCAACCATCCATCCATCCAACCATCGGACCAGCCAACTGGCCAGTATGTATGACACAATTTAAAAATACATGTGTGATACATTATAAAGTTTCCATTAAATTTCTTAATAGTATTACTCCTTTGGGAATGCTGTGTCATAAATTAAAATTGACAGTATGTTTAATCATCATGCTACTGAGAAATCTTAATAGTAAATGGGGGTCTCTGTAATGGTACTAGATTTATTATCAAAAGATTGCTCCGTAACATAATTGAAGCTGAAGTATTAATAGGATCTGCGGAAGGAGAAGTTGCTCTGATTCCAATAATTGATTTGCCCCGTATGACACTGGCCTTACATTGAAATTAATTTGAAGACAGTTTCCTGTGATGCCAGCATTTGTGATGACTATAAATCACAAGGACAAACTCTAGACAGAGTAGGGATATTTCTACCTGAGCCTATTTTCGGATATAGTCAGTTACATGTTGCTTTCTCTTGAGTTTGAAAAGATGTGATGTTAAAGTTGTAAGTACTTCATCATAAGGGGAATTAGTCAAGAACTCTCAGTGTTTTTACTCTTAATGTGGCATACAGAGAGATATTAGAATAACTTTAATCAGTTTATCAGTCATTGTTTTTATCAATGTTTTTATATCATGTTTTTGTTTTGATATCATGTCTTTGTTGTTATATCATGTTGTTATTATTTATTAATCAATTATATGTTATTTTCATATACATTTTACTCATTTTCTTTCATCTCTTACACTTCTATTATAAAGAAAGGGCAAATAGAAAATATTGAAATATTTATTCTAATTAATTTTCTTTCAATGTGCATGAATCTGTGCACTGGGCCACTAGTGTAAAATAAGAAGTAAAAAAAAAAAAAAAAAAAAAAAAAAGAACACTAGCTTTCATACTTGGTTGCGCATGAGTACACCAGGGGAACTTAAAAAAAATCCCAGTGTGAGGTGTACCACACAATATTCCATTGTGTAGGTGTACCACAGATTTTTAATGCATTCATCTGCTCATGGGCACTTAGGCTGTTTCCAAATCTTAGCTATGGTGAATCGTGCTACATAGGGGTGCATATATCTTTTCTAATTGGTGTTTCTAGTTTCATGGGATATATTCCTAGAAGTGGGATCACAGGGTCAACTGGGAGTTCCATTTTTAGTTTTTTGAGGAGATGAGGAGAAAAAGGAGACATATTTAATACTATATATAATACTTTAAACAATATAGAATTTTTAGAAAATCCCAGTGTGCAGCTGTACCCCGGACCTATTTGTATCTCTGGTCATGAATCCCAGCATCGGTTTGTTTTAGGATTCCTAACTCTTATTCTTATTTTACATTAAATTTAAAAAAATGCTTTCCCATCTACCACAGTTCCCCAGCCCATCCTGGGTGTTTCACTTACCTCTCTGCGTGGTCATATTCGGTCATCATGTTGTGATGGTCACGAATGGCATTTGGGAAAGTTCTGCCCGTGCTCTGAGCAGGTACGAGGAGGCATTAGCATTGGGCCTGTCTGTAGTTGGCCTGGAGACTGGCGGAGCCAAGGATAGAAGTAGAACAGAAAAAGAGAAGAAGAGTGGAGGAGGGGAGCAGTGGGGTGCAGGCAAGAGGTCATGGGGGCCTCGGAGACCTTGCTGATGAAGGGCCTGGCCGCAGGATACAGCCCTGGGTCTGGATGCCTGGAGCACTCCTTCCAGCTCTGCCAAGATGCCCTGCTGTTTCTGCCTCACACTGGGGCATCAGTTACCCTGATGGTCTTGAAATGTAAATTTTTTAAAAAAAATATATTTTATTGATTTTTTTTACAGACAGGAAGGGAGAGAGATAGAAAGTCAGAAACATCGATGAGAGAGAGACATCGATCAGCTGCCTCCTGCACGCCCCACAGTGGAGATGTGCCCGCAACCAGGATACATGCCCCCGACCGGAATCGAACCCGGGACCCCTCAGTCCGCAAGCCGACGCTCTATCCACTGAGCCAAACTGGTCTCGGCTTGAAATGTAAATTTGATCTTACCCCTTTCCCCATATACTCCACATACTCAAAATCCTTCCTTGGGTTTCCCTTGTTTTTCTTTTTCTAATATATTTTTATAGATTTCAGAGAGGAAGGGAGGGAGGGAGAGAGAGAGGGAGAGAGAGAGAAAGAGAGAGACATCAGTGATGAGAGAGAATCATTGATCAGCTGCCTTCTGCATGCCTCACACTGGGGATCAATCCTGTAACCTGGGCAAGTACCCAGACTGGGAATCGAATCATGACTTCCTGGTTCATAGGTGCAGGCTCAATCACCAAGCCATGCTGGCCGGGCTGTTTTTGAGTGTGGTCAGCCTCCAAGGTCCCGTGTGCTGTGACCCCCATTTTTTCCAGCCTCCTTACCATGTCATATCCCTGCACCTCATTAATGCCTCCTCAGCCGCAGAGCTCACTTCATGCTTTCCCAGGGAATCCTTCCCAGACCTCCCCCCTCAAATACCATTTTCTTCAAGCCTTTCTAGTGCCATGTTTCTCTCCTCAGTAGCACTTGTCACTCTTGGGCTGTACAGTCTGGTTGGGGGCCGTATGACGAACGCCCCTCTTTCTGATTGGACTGTGCTTCCGAAGCATCAGCGCAGTATTGTGTGCTTGGTGCCTGGTGCATGGCAGTGCTTATCCGTATTTGTTCAATGAGTGAGTCTCTTTGTTGCTTATTTTCTCTGCACTCGGGCTTATTGACATCGTTGGGAACTCAGCCCTTACACTTTGGATGGTGGTGCCAGTGACTACTTAAATAGCCCGTGGCCTTAGGGTCTCATTTCCAGAAGCAGTGTGACTCGGGGATTCCCAAAGGAACTCCTCCTCCTGACCCCTGGGAAATAGACCCAGGCCAGGTTCAGTGATGGAGCTAGCCGGCGAATTGAAGACGGTGCGCTGAACAGTTTTTGTAGGCTTTCATGTTTCGTTGCTCTTTGTATGCTTTGTTTTTCTTTTTACCGGCTTAGACTTCATGACCTGCTGGCAAGATACTACATAATTTAAAATTTGGGGCTATAATAAATGTATGCGGTAATATAGAAAATACATATGCTGTAAGAGAGAGAAAAAAAAAGCAGGGTATATATTTGTGCGTGCAGCATGATATACAAACTACCAGATCTTCTGTATATGGGGAAATGCTAAAATGTTAGTAGTCGCTTTTGTTGTATCTTTATTTCTAAGACTTTTTATTTTTTTAATATTTTTATTGATTTCAGAGAGGAAGGGAGAGGAAGAGAGAGAGAAAAACATCAATGGTGAGAGAGAATCATTGATCGGCTGCCTCCTACATGCTCCCCACTGGGGATTGAGCCCGCAATCCTTGCATGAGTCCTGACTGGGAATCAAACCGTGACTTCCTGTTTCATAGGTTGATGCTCAACCACTGAGCCACTCTGGCTGGGTATATTTCTGAGATTTTTAATTATTTTTATCTGATTTATTTATTTTTTCCTTAGGGATTGAGGTGCTTTCATTCTTCAGGTTCTTGTGACTAAAGCAGCCCCCAGGTGTATGTTACTTTTTCTAAGTTGTTGTTTTTTAAATCCCTCATGTCGTCCAAGTGAATATAAGATTAGTAAAAGTACCAAATGAGCTGAGGAAATTGGTCTCTTGCTATGTAATTAGGTTTGAATTTTATCAGATATCTGAGTATGTAGTAGTATAGCATCTGGGTTTTGTCACAAACTGGTGACTTAGAGCACTGGTCTGGAGTCACAGCTGAGATCTGCCACGCTCGGCAAACATATTAAGCTCTCTGAGTTTCACTCATTCATTCATCAAGTGTTTATTGAGTGTGTGTTGTGTCCTAGGCACTACGAGGGAAGTCACTGGTGAACAACTCAGACAGAAATCTCTTACCTGATGTAGGGGGACCTCATAGTAGGGGCATTTTTTTCCTTTACAGAACTAGTCCAAGTGTGGGCATTTAAATGAAAGTCACTACTATTATTAACCAAAAAATATAACGCTTTTCTACTGTGTTCATGTATTTAAGTATAAAATATGTAAGGGTTTTTAAACAATCTGTTCATTATTAATGGAGCTTTTAAATCACATCGCAAGAATTAGAATTTTTAAAATTAGATGCACATGCCCACCAAATGTACACATTCTTCAGGCTGATAAATTTTGACTTAAAGAAAAAGTCAGCATCTCCCAAAACAGGAAGAACATTCCAAGTTATATTACAGATTAAATTTGATGTATGGCTTGAATTCTTTATTCAAGGAAGCTCTAAGGAATGTGTGCCATCTTCCTGCAGGAATTGGGCTGAGATGACCAGTCTGACATCTCCCAAAGGGGTCACAGATTGCCAGAGGGTACAGGCCAGGCCCAGGGACCCCATCAGTGTCCAAATTCATGCACCAGGTCTCTAGTATGCATATAAGATCTTTGGTTAATCACTTCCTGCCCTGCTCCCTCCCCACTTCCCTCTGAGATTCATCAATCTATTCCATGTTTCCATGCCTATGGTTTCCACTCCTGTGTTGAGCATCTTCCCCCTGGTGGTCAGTGCACATCATAGCTACTGGCTGGTCAGCTGGTCGCTTAAGCTTTTATTTTTTTATTTTATTTTTTTCGCTTAAGCTTTTATATATATATCTACACAAATAAAAGAGAAATATGTAAACTGACCGTACCTCCACGATGCCCACCAGCCAATCAGGAGAGAATATACAAATTAGCAGGACAAAGATGGTAGAGGCCCCAACCCCAGCAGTTCCAGGGGCGGAGTGGCTAGGCAGGGCAGGACACTTGCTATGAGGGGGAGGGCAGGGGGCAGAGGGAGCTACAGGAGCTGTACTCCGGCCAGAGTGAAGTGAAGACTCTAGCCCGAGCAAAGCGAAGCCTGCAGACTCTGGCCAGAGCAAAGACTCCAGCTGGAGCAAAGGTGGAAGAGGTGGCCAGAGTGAAGGCCTGGGTCCCAGCGGACGGAGGAAAACCAGTGCCGGCAGCCAGGTGAAGGAAGGCCTATTGTATGAATCTTCGTGCCACGGGCCTCTAGTATATATACACTGAGTGGCCAGATTATGATGATCTCTGAACGCATAATAATCTGGCCACTCAGTGTCTATCCTATATAAGAAAATGCTAATATGCAAACTGTCCCCTCGACCAGGAGTTTGAGCAGTAGGCAGGCCAGCCAACCGCCCATGTCCCCTCCCTCTGGCCAGGTTGGCCAGACCCCACCCATGCATGAAAAATATATATATATGTACACACATACATACATATACTGAGTGGCCAGATTATTATGAGTTCAGAGATCATAATAATCTGGCCACTATACACACACACACACACACACACACACACACACACAGGAGTAAATGGTAGTTGTCTGAAATAAAAATGGTAACTTTTGGAATAAAAGATTGTGATTAAGTTGCAAAATAACTTTTTATATTTTCATCCTACCCATTTAATTTTACTTGGCGATGACCTTTATAAAGTAATATCTTCTTTTCAGCTTCCATTAAATTGCTTTTCCACGGTGAGGGTGGAGAAGTGAATGTGCAAACATCCGCAGCATGGATAGGTTTGAAAATCCCATCTTCACCTTCTCCACAACATGCACGCTGTGTGCTGGAAGCAAACCTACTGTGCCCTTGTCTTTCTACCAAGAGGACCGCAACCTCTTTTTCCTGAGGCCCGTGGACCTGACCAGCAGGTCTCTCCTGAGGCCGGTGCCGAGCTGCTGGGGTGTAGGGCCTCCCGGGACCCAATCGGGCTTGGACTGGGAACAGCGGTACCCAGCGATCCCAGAAGGTCTAGGTGTCTGAGCCCAGAGACCTTGGGGGAGTTATTTAATTCCTCTGGGCTTCATTCATTTCCTCTGAAAACAGGAAATAGGAACCGCCGTGGAATATCTGTTAGCTCCTGTACCTGAGAGTCTGAATGAGATCACGTGTACGGGGCAACTCGGAGTATTCGATACATTTATTCAGCCATCAAACATCAGCTGTTAATGTATTAAGACACTCCCAGAGACTGGAAAAATACAGAGACGATGATTGTCAGTTGGGTGCTGTGGGCAGCGGGTGCTGAGTTGGAGGTAGGAGCGCGGAAGGTTCATTTGTGGAGGGGGATGACACCCATGGAGGTGAAAGAGTGGGGGTCCGTCAGGGAGAACCTCCAGCTGTGAAACTCCAGTCGCAGCCAGCCTGAAGTCTCCGGACAGGAGAGACGGAGAGGGACATATGGTCAGGACTAGAGTGTGACCTCAGCTAGAAAACAAGCAGAGGCACATCCCGGAGGCGCACATTCTGTCCTGGAGGATGTGACATGTGGTCATCACACCTCAGGGGCTTCCCAGGAGACATTTTGTTTCGCTTTAGTTTCTTGACTCACGAAGAGATTTGAACTCATGCATCCTACCCCACCCCACAACCCTTGGGACCACAGACACATTTCATTATCTTCCTACTACCGAGGAAGATTAGACAAGAGAGACCCGAGGGAAGTTCAGGGAGAGGGAAGGTGAAACTGTCCCTTTAATGTGCCATCACCATACGTGTTAACTCAAAAGCCACACACATATATGTACAGGGTGGGGCAAAAGTAGAGAAACAGTTGTCTACATGGAAAATAATAGTTATGCATGGATAACGATACAAGAATAAACGCTGTGTCCTGGGTACTCACAACTGTGATTTGGGGGACGAGGTGCTTAAAATCAGCCCCTTTTCCCTCTCCGCCAACTGTTGTGCTTGTCACGGAGAAAGGAGGGGTTCCTCGTTGCCATATTTCCTCTGGGGCCGCCAGGTTTTTGTCAAGAAAACCGAGACCATATCCTGCGCCTGGAAGGCTGGGGGAAAAACAGTGGGCTTGCCTGCGCATGCGAGCCGAGAGGTTGCCTCAGCCAAACCACATCCTGCCCGGCCTTCTAGAAGCAGGCAGGTGGTCCCAGATGGAGACCTAGAGCGAGGAGCCTATGACTGCACTGTCCTGGAAGGGTGGGGGCAGGGCAGGCAGCGTGAGGACACCCCGGCCGCTTTCTCCTCTGACAGTGAACCTTGTTTTTCTCAACTTACTGTGGCCACGAGGCGCTCAGAGATGCGATTTTCCTGGCGAGGAGACAAGGCTGAGGGCGAGATGTGAGATCGTATCAGTAGAGCGGGTGCCAGGTTCCAACCCGGAGGGGCTGTGTGTGCCCATCATGGAAGAAAAGGTAAATTAAAATTGTGTTTAAAAGATCTACCGCCGATGTGCATTTCAGGCAGGATTGTAGGAGACTGTCATTGACAGGGGTGTGAGTGTTAAACGGGAATATACTCTTAGCAAGGCTGTGAACGTGGAGACAGTATGTCGTTGTCTGCAATGTGATGCTACTTGCTGAAGTCTTCGCTCATATGGGGTTTGCTCACGTTGACAGATTATGAGCAAACGCTACTTTAAATCTGTATGCCCAGCCAGTGTGGCTGAGTGGTTTGGAGTACCGTGTTAACCAGGAGGTGGTGCTCG